>JAODJW010000036.1:16343086-16362304 GCA_026777045.1 Hyperopisus bebe | reverse complement strand
AGTTCTGAAGGCGAAAGGGGGTCAAACACCGTATTAGTATGGTGTTCCTAATAATCCTTTAGGTGAGTGTATATGCACCAATATCCACCAAACTCACAGCAAAAAACACAAATCATGAATGCATTATGAAATTAACTATTTCTGACATAATGAAGAGGAAATAGTAACTACGTTGTATTGGGGTTTGCATGTTTTTCAGTTGACTGAATTTTGACAGGGGAAAGTACATAATTAGGGTGGTGTGGTGACTAGGGAGGGACTGGTATGTCCTCCGGGGGTGACTCCTACCATGTGCTCCCTGCGGTGGGCTGCCAGCTCATCTCAGCCCTCTGTGGTCGATGGATAATTCAGCAAATCACACAGCATATACTCTATAAGACAGTTATTTAATAGTGGCAAATAAATAATTGGCTATATAAAGTTGCCTGCAAAATCGTATAAGTGCATACTGGCTTTAGACATTAGTTCAAAACACGTCTTTAGGTGGAATGCAGCAAAGGGTGAGGATATTTGTATTCATGGTAAAATGGCTGCGCTGACTCATACTGAGCTCAGAAAATGCCAAGAGGTATCCCCATAAGGCTGCCTCAGCCAGCTGGTGCTCACACGCACTGCTATAATTCACCAATATCAAGTGGTTTGGACTGTGCAGTAATGTCACAACAAACTAAAGTCAGCCGAGTCAAGGAAAAAAAAACTGTCACCTCTTATTGGGAAACACATAGAACACTAAAGAAACTGAAATGACATGTGATTTATCATAAAGAAGAAGGTACATAGATAGGAAGTCCAGGCACCGGTGGAACTGGATGGACAAGAATATCATTACACCACTTTTCAGTAAAACAAGAAATAGACATATTTTTTTAGAAATAAATTACACCAAGGAAACATTTGGTCCCCACAATATATAAACATAATCCACACACATACACATGCATATACACAAAACACATTTAGTTGCCCAATGATCATCTCTACTTCCACTCTAATTCCCATTTCAAGTCAGAAATTCACCAGAACTGTAATTTTTTTCTTGCACTTTTATTATGTCACTTTAACATTAATTTACTTTAACTGAATAAAGACTCTTTAAAGTACTCTTTTCTACTTCTGTTAAGAATGCCAGGAATATAGTAATTGCTGTATATTCTTAACATTATTCATATCTTTTGACAGCAATATTCATATAATTTTATTAGAAATCACAGATAAAGTCTTCTAAGCTTAGCACTGGAAAGATGATTAAAGCCAAAGTGAAGAGAGAAGTTTCTCTTGGCCGTTCTTTAATCTCCCTGTAATCTCACCCCACTGAGGAGTGGTGAGTGTGAGCGTGGGGCAGGGGGCACTGGGGCTGCGCAGTGCGTTGCCGGAGACCCCGGGGGCAGCTGGGGTATTAGCAGCAGGCTAAGCGCCTGTCATGTCACCGTCAGGATTACGCCCCAAGACAACTGGGAAGACAGAAATAAGCCCTGCGGAGCATTAATGTTCTTTTGACGGTAATACTGTGGAGTTTGTCTTTTGAGATTGCCTAGACATTTTACCTCTGTTCCGATGTTAATAGTCTAAGTATGCGCTATGCTGCATTTAGAGATAAGATGTGCATCCGGAATTCTTAATGTTACCCCTGCAACCAATTCATTAAATGGTGCACTGCGCACTGTTTTATTTATATTTGAAGAAATTGCTCATGAAAGCGAATAAGGAAGCAGCAGAGATGCTGCTAAGGGCGGGGTACCTAGGCAATGGAAGCCCCCATCACCACTCACATTTTTATGCATTTCATTTCACGCCTCCAATTACTCTTTCTTAGTAATCCGCATTGAATTGTGATTATGCATTACCAATCTGAAATTCACTGCACAGGGAAGTTATTATCTCCTTAATGATTGCACAGAAACAATATACATTTACTCAACTGTGAAGTTAGGCCATCTATCAAGACTCAGAATTCTAAAAATTGTGAGAAGAACAAATTCCAGATTTAAATATATATTATTCACTTTTGATTTGAATATTGATAATTACAAGCAAAGCACCATTGATGGAATTCTGTATTTGCCTCAGTGCACTGGCTTTGTAAGAAAAAAATTGTCTAAATTATTCTGAATCTTGATTCAGTGCACTGTCGGGCCAAACTGACTGACCTTAATAATTTATCAATGAATAATTTTTTGCCCAATTTATCAGGCAGCCCACCTTTTTACTGGGTTTTTTTTCACATTTAACACCTTGCTAGGAAGGGTTAGCTTGGTATTAAGGGTGAAGCACAGTCCCCAGAGGTCTTGACCTCAACACTACT
Source organism: Hyperopisus bebe (assembly GCA_026777045.1). Lineage (NCBI taxonomy): Eukaryota > Metazoa > Chordata > Actinopteri > Osteoglossiformes > Mormyridae > Hyperopisus > Hyperopisus bebe. Next base: position 16,360,002 of record JAODJW010000036.1, on the reverse strand, counting down.
TTCCTAATGACTAGTCATAGCAAAGGGCCTCCATTGATGGCTTTGGGGATAACAACCATAGGCCCTTATACACAAATGCCTTTAAAGAGCTGAATTCCTCACCACTCTGTGGAGGAATGAGACACCTTTTAAGTTTAAACTCTTTCTGACCCGCAGGGAGGGATGCAGAGAGTGATGGCTGTCTCTCCCAGCAGAGTGCGTTCATGAGTTTTCGAGAGCCCTGTGAAGCTCTCAGCCTCAGCTAAGCTCTCAGGATCCGGTCTGTGTGAATCGGGCTCCTGCTCCTTCTCTATCCCCAGGCATTGTGGTCCCAGGCAACTTTCACCTGCCAAAAGGGAAGTAGGTGGTGATAAGTAGGAAGTAGGTGGTGATATGTAGGAAGTAGGAAGTAGGTGGTGATATGGCTCCTTTTAGCTTGTTAGTATTTGGCTTTTTCCGGTTGACCTATTATGTCACAGACAAAAAAATGTAATAAAGTTAATAATACAGTATAATCCCGTTACAGTGGACTTGCTTATAACGGAATATCATCTATAACGGATGAGGTCCGCTGGTCCTGGCCGTGCGCCTTTACGAACATGCAGAAAAACATCGGATATAGCGGACTCGCATATAATGGATTTTGCTTATAACACAGAAACAATTTGGTCGCCAGGGCCGCTGTAGTTCTGTTCGGCTATAACGGACATGCAGGCTCCGCCTACAAGGCGCGTGGCATGCCGGTGATAGCCAGTGCGGATTCGGAGTCTGGATTATTAATAGTTACGCTCTATAAATAGGCATGGCGTAACAGCAGGCAACACTGATTGGTCTGTGTGGCTGTCCATCACCAGGCATGCTGTGTGTCAGCAGACGACGCTCACAGCTGGAGGGATGCAGTAAGCAATGAGGTCAAGGTTACTACTGTACTGTACATGTATAACCACTTATAGGTCATATATACTTCCAACGGTCAGGTAAAGTTGGATTACTACATGTACAATATAATAACCTATAGCACAAGTGTGTCTCCTGGGGTGTGACATGAGTAAATGGTGTCCTGTAGTTGTGTTCTGGGCATACAGCAACTCTGGGTATAACAGACTTTGGATACAACAGACTGCTTTGCCAGATCCCTTAAAGACCGTTATAACGGGATTGTACTGTAATGGATGTGTGGACAAATTAAGTGATACAAGCTTTAATTGTGATCTGGTCAGAAGAACAGATACAACAAGATCAGGATAGCAACAAGAAATAAAGTATTTTGCATAACATATTATGAAAGCACGGCAAGGGCGTAACTTTGGCTGGAACATTGGGGGGGTTGAGGTCTCCACCCATTACGGGGGAAACATGATTATTGGGGGGTTGTATTAGCTGGTTTTGATTTATTGGGGGGGCTACAACCCCCCCATCCCCCCTGTAATTTACGCCCATGCAGCACGGTATTGGAAATGATTCAGATATCGCAATGTGATTTTGTTGTAATAAATATTGGGGTATTTACGAAACAAAAATTTCTCACAAACCTGTCTAGGAGTGATTTAAACAGCAAGCATGAAAATGATTGTCTCAGAGAATGCATGCAACGCTAATGCAAAAGCAGCGGAGGTATACTTTTAATCATATACTAGTTAATCCTGAAAATGAATAATCATTAAAATTGCAAAACTTGCTAGGTTTTTTTTCTTATGACAGAGTAAAAATGTTTTAGTGAGACTTCTTCTGTTACTTCTGGGTGAAAGCCCTGGGGGGGGGGGGGAATTGTGAAGCATGCTCAGTGTCTAGGCCAGTTTAAGTCAGATTGAACTTTTACATGCAGGAGCAAATCAACTCCCAGTCACATTATCTAGGTGTCTTGACTTTGAAATATTCAATTGAAATACAATCAAGGAGACATCCTCTCGATCCTCGATCCGGTGGTGTTTGTCTCGCTGGCACCAAAGCCACCGCTGCCTCCTCCAAGGCGGCCTCTGACCCCACAGTGCCAGCTCCCGAGGTGCACATTCTCGCTGTACCAACTCCCGATGCACACCTCCTCATTCCACCGACCACCGAGGCGCACCCCCTCATTCCACCGACCACCGAGGCGAGCCTTCTTGCTGTGCCGACTCCCGATGCGCACCCCCTCATTCCACCGACTACCGAGGCGCACCCCCTCATTCCACCGACTACCGAGGCGAGCCTTCTCTCTGTGCTGGCTCCCGAGGTGCACCTATTCCTCACAGCCGTCCCAGAGGTGCAATGCCCAGCTGCACTGGCCCCAGACTTTCCTGCTCCTGGACTCTCAGTGCGCTTAATCGCTGTAGCTTCAGTATCTGTTCCAGCTCCCAACCCTGTGACTCCAGTTCCTGTCTTGGTTCCCGACCCTGTGACTCCAGTTTCTGTCCCAGCTCCCGACTCTGTGACTCCAGTTCCTGTCCCAGCTCTGGACCCCGTGTTGGCTACAGACCCTGTTCCCAAGACGCACTCCCTGCCACGCCTGTTCTTGAGGAGTTCCCCAATCACTTGACCACCACTCCTTCCCCCTCATTAGAGTTGGAAGAGGAACTTGAGTGGGACCCCTGGGAATCACTGTAAAACCAGCCCCTGTGAACCCTTCCGGAGAAACACACCGGCGTCCACCCCATCACAGATCCTGGCCAGGACCCCGTCTCTTGGTGTCTCGCAGAGGAAGAGGCTATTTACATGGGAGTTGAGTCCTGCCCACCCTGCCCCCAGGTTAGCCTTCGGTCCCCCTTGCTTCTGCCTGGCAGTCGCAGACGGTCCCCCCACCTCCTGCTCGGCTATCGCCTGCGGTGCCCCTGGCTCCTGCTCGGCTGTTGCCTGTGGTCCCTCCTGCGGTGTCTCGTCCTGTGCATACGACCCCACCTGTGATGACTCATCTGTCGCCTGTGGTTCCCCCAGCTCGGTCTCGTCGGTCACCTATGCCTTCGCCATTGCCTGCTGCGGCTTCAACTCCCTCCTCGCCTCTTTCGGTGACCCCTTTGTCTCCTTCCTTGTCTCCTCTGACAGTTTCTCCTCCTCCCTCCTCGCCTCCTCTGGTGTCACCTTCACCTCCTGCCTGCTCTGTCCCCAAGAATCCCTCTGGCTCCGGCCTCATGGTCGCCTGTGGCCCCCGCTACTTCTGCCATCAGCCTGCCAGGGTTCCCTCCAGCTCCCTGGTTCCCCCCATCCTTCGCCTCTTTGGTTCCCCCTGTGGGTGGTTCCCCTGTGTTTGTTCCCCATCCATTTGGTTCTGCCTTGCTCCTGCCTGGTCCCTGTCTTCCTTTGCTTGGTGTCCCCCTGGTGTTGTTCCTTCATTGACCCCTTCCTTGGTGTCTTTGGATCTTGTGTTTCTGTCCTTGGTGTCTCTGTTTCTGTCTGTGTTTTGTCAGCTGCTGTCCTGGTTCTTGTTGTCCTGCTTGTACCTTGTACCTTGTGCCTTGACTGTTCCCCTTGGTTTGTTGATGTCTTTTGCTTTTGTTTCCCCAGGTGCTGTTGTCCTGTCATGCCCTGAGTCCCATCGTGTCCCCTGTTTGGTCCCTTCGGTCCCTAAGTGAGTTTCTGCGAGTGTTTCCCCAGTCCAGTCATTGACATCGTAACGTCGCTTCTGCTTTTTCCATACTCCCAAGTGTGTTTTACCCATAATAAACCCATGTTCACCCGACTTCCCGAATCTTGTGCCTGCTTCCCCGCTCTGTGCCAGCGTTTTCGTGACACTCTGATTGCTCCTATAGGAGGAGTTATTGCAAATTTTCGAAACAACTACTTTTGGTATGGTACTTTTGATACTTTGCCTTTTCCATTGATTTCCAGTCAAGTACCAGTACCAAAAGTTCTAGTATCAAAAGTCCCAAACCAGCTCGTTCTTCTTTACTTTATGGTGGGACTTTGAAAACAATGACAAACTTTACAACAAACAACAATAAACAAAACTTTAACTCCCTGCGCTATAATACCCATACAGAATTGAAACTAAGAAAAATCCTGATCTTTAATCTAGCTGTTTAGCCAGCTGAGAATTGCATGTACCGAATATGCAATGTTGGTATTAATATGCGATCGTCCAGCCGTATTGTATACTACATGTAGCCAGTACAAAATACCCCGCCTCGCATTGCAGTGTCATTCAGCAGTACCAAAGCCAGTGGAAAACACCTTGAAGTACTGTACTTTTGGTACTTTCTCCAAGTACCAAAAGTACGGTACTGGTGCCATGGAAAACGCCCTAAGTGAGTGTTTTCCTGTTTCCATTATTCTGAGTAAAACATCCGATGAAGGTTATCAAGGGGTTTTATTTCAGAGCACAGAGTAGTGAATCAGATCGGATTGACAGGAGAAGTTGGCCAACACAGGTGCAGACGTCATCGTTTACAGGGACTATCATGTGATTGTCAGAGTGCACAGCATACAATATCCCACTGTGGCAATACGGGGTGGCAGTCTAATCAGTGCCAGTCAGGCCTGAGCCAGGTGAGACCTTGCTGATGCCCTGCCTATGCTGGAGCTCAGCCTGCCATTAAGCTGTCATCTCAGAACTTCCATTCAGTGTCTGGTGAGTGTGCAGCCTCAGAACATCCCACCGTGAGGCCTGAAGATTCAACAGGACTGGTTATCTTTTGTGTGCAGATATGTGCAGGAGATCCGTCTCCTCATCCTGTTGTTATCGGTGGCTGTGCTGACGCTTTTTATCGTTACTAATTAACAATCCCATATCCAACACCAGTACCTGCCATTGTCCCTCAAACTTCACATCTGCTCAACAGTAGCCTTCTAGCATGTTTTGGCCAATTTACCTCGATTACCCTGATTTGACAGACAAATGGCAGTTCAGTTCCATTGCTGAGAGCGAGAACTGCAACTTTATGCTTAAAGACCATTATATGCAATGGATGCCAACACTACTGAATAACTGAGTGGTAGTCAGTGATAGGTTAATGATGATATAATCCATCAGGTGCCAAATTAGGCAAGCTGAAGTTTTCATCTGATTTTATTCCTCACTTTTACACTTTCAATACTTTCCTAATGGTCATTATTGGAAGTGACCTTCAGCAATGACGAAGGGACTGGCTTGCTGTAGATAAAGCCAGTTTAGTCCAATAGACTTACTACTTTTGAATCTGACAGTCCTTTCAGTAGTTTTGCGTAAATTTCCCATGCAGTAACCCTGCTATCATCTCACAGGACATAAGCAAGCATGCATGTGGAAATGTACACATGCACAGACTAACACCATTGTGCCAGAATTTGGAGATGCAAAATTGAGTCCAGGAAAAAAAAAAATTAAAATGTAAAAAAACACTGAAACCCTGTTATAACGAAGCTGTCCAGCAGTCCGGCATATTCCCAGTACTGCTAGGAATTCCAGGGAAGTGAAGCAAACAAAGCGTTTTTTTAATTCTTGCTTTTATCTTCTGCACAAACACAGCAGCTATGTGTCAGATTAACGTCCTCTAAGGCACTGCAGCCACAAAATCGCTTTAATTAAAACTGGAGGCAGAACTGAAATGTAGTTACAGACCCATTTCTGCTACTGTTTGCTAATAGCCTCCTAGTTCACTCTCTGTCATCAAACTGAGAAATTTTCCCACCTCGTATGTCTTGGTTGCCAGAAATATGTCTGGAACACCAGTGCAAATGCAGAATACCTTGCCTTTTATTTGTCATAAGCTTAAAATCTTTTGAGGTCATTCCAGACTAACTATTTGCACGGCATAGCCTTCGTTTGTCAGGGTGGCTCAGTGGGTAATGCTGATGTCTTGTGAATTGGTGTTTTGAATCCTGCCTCCATTGTGCCTAAGTCGGCTATCCATGTTCTCCCCCTTACATTTAGGCTACGTGGTATATCTAAATTGCCCATAGTGTATGACTATGTGTGTATGTGGCCTGAAATGCACTGATGTCTTGTACACCAAGCTTGTGACTTGGGCTGCAAGAGATCCAGACGACTACAGCTAGAAGATGGATGTTTGGCTTTCCATTATCTTTGAGTAGATATTGTCAAAAATCAGGGTATCTAAGTACAGGGAAAATGGAGGACCTAGACTGAAACAACACAAACCAAGTGTGACGACAACCCTGCAGATTACAGGCTTCCATCACATTATATATAATCATGTTTTTTTAAGTTCTAATGATTTGTGTTCAAGTTGGCTGGAAGTTAAAATAAGAATAATGTCCATTGCCATTGTCATTATTGTCATAATAGTAAGATAATGAGCCACATCAAGTCATCTCGGATATTTCATTGTAACTATAGCTAGACTGCGAGTAAAATTCTTATCAGACAAAAACATTGCAATATATTTTCTCTTATCATCCTCCTGGCCAAGCAAGAGCTTGGATGAGAAATGGTGCAACTCAGTATTTTTTATGTTGACCAAGAGTGTGAAATTACATTTAAGCAAAAACAACAGAAGCTGCTATTGTGGAGCATTTTCTTTGAAAGGCCTCTGTTTAGTCTATCGCTGCTGGTGTAGTGTCTGTGTGTCTGTGTGCATGTGGATTAGGTTTATATTACATTGTGGGGACCAAAGTCTTTGTTTGGTTACTTATGGTTAAGGTTAGGGCTGGGTAGGGGTTAAGGTAGTCATGATGGGATTAGAATTTTTCCCCATAGAAATGAGAGTCTCCACAAAGATATAATTACAAACCTGTGTGTGTGTGTGTGTCTGTCTGTCTGTCTGTCTGTGGCTACCTCTGTGTGATTGATCGCATATGTGCAGATATGTGACTCCTTTGTATTCCAGACTGGGTTTGTGAGCCAGTGCACATACACTGGACCAATACCTGTGTGAGCAGCCCATGTCTGTGTGTGACTACAAGTGTCAGACTATAGATCTGAAGGTCACTGATTGATTGCTGCTTTTGAGTAAAGGTCAATGCCTCTAGATTATGTTTATATGCAGGGATACATCTTTGACTGTGTGCTTATGATGGTTATAGGTTATACATGCAGCCAATGCTCTTACGATGTCCTCTTTGTTGCAGGACCCCCCAACCCTCAGCTTCTCCCCCACCAGGTATATAACTTACTTCCATTGCTTCTCTCTCTTGTCCTTCTTGCTCCCCTTTATGTTTTTCCCTCTCTCAGATGGTTGTCATTAGCTTAAGTGCTGCCGCCGCTTGGGCCAGAGCTGTACCCGCTTACAGTGACACAGACGTATAGCCACACTGCCCCTGCTTAGTCGCCTTCCGCTCGGGCAAAGGCATTTCTCTCCTACAGGTGAAATATCTCACCCACTAGCTTTCCATTCTCAGGATTATTTTCCGTTATCTTGTTCTTCACCTTTTCCCACATGTTCTCTGCTCCCCCCCCGACACTGATTGTTCCCCCATATGAAAATGTATTGATGGCAGGATTTATGCAGGGGCATCAGAGCATATGGTTATGCTATTCTGCGTAAAGTACTGCTTCATGTGCATTATTACCCAGCATGAATGCACCCCTAGCATTACACTCCGGCTGCTTATAGCAGTGCTGTATATGCCCAATGCAGCTTTTCATTGAAATCTTCTGGTTATGTCAGAAGGTGGCTTTCATTTCCTTTCCCAGTTTTGCCACAGGTCACTGACCTTGGTGCTTTTGGATGCCAGCTTCAGCTGCCCTGAGATTTCAGAGGACAGGGAAGCTCTGAATGCTTTGTTCCTTTTATGCCCTCTGTTTGACTTTGAATTACTGGTTGCATTAATTACCGCACTATTTTCTGCTAATTATGTTGCCTGCCCTGCAAAAATGCATCAGATGCATCGTAGTTTAATATGCAGCCATATACCATGAACAGGGGGTGGATTTTTGTTGTGCAAACTGCATGGTTTCACTGTACATTTGTAGGTTCCTGAAATGTAATCATCATTAATTACTTGAGTGAGCTAATTGCCACGTAAAGCAACATGATGCTGCAAAACACAAATACAGTATGTTATTTTCTCCTTATTTCCATCTGGGTTGTAGTAAAACGATTGCACATAAAGACAGATTAACTCCTGCAGTAGCTATTTAATCTCCTGGCAAAGTAAAAGCTGTTCTGTTTTAGGGGAAAATCACAGCCAACAATTTACCCCACATGTGCCTTGATCCCATAATACTCTTGTTAAACCCTTTGTCCTGCACTGGTCTGAAAGGGCAGTGAACATGGAGGATGGATTAATGGTGATCCTAAACCACTAAATTCACAACCTTTGGGGTTATACCAGAGAATCGGTGGTCAGGGTTTGAATGGGATTTTAATTACATAGGACATGATCTGAAGGAGGGAAGGGGTCAGACTGTTCAAATTTTGGAGTGCAGAGCCATTTCTGTTCTCCAGGTGGGTTCTGGAGCAGCTGATTGAAGTGAACTTCACCTGTTTTCGGGAAAAGAGGTAGAACATCGATAGACTGAGAAGCAATGTCCTGGTCCTCCCTGAGGCAACTGGCATGGAGCCGCTCCCTCTCAAGCAGCAGAGCGGTCCTTCCTTAATGCCCTGTGTTAGCTCCATCTGCCTCTCTGTGAAGACCAGCTCACGCTCGAGCAAGCGCCTCCAGCCCGCGGCTACGTGCGAAGGGCTGAGGTAAGCTGAAACAAGCTGGGGAGGCTGAGGTGGGCTCCATGAAGAAGGGTTACATCCTCATCACTCTGCCCCCCCCCCCCTCCCCACTACTCCTGTGGGAGACTTAGCAGAGAGGTCAGTTTGGTGAGCACATACAGCCAGGCTTTCAGAGAGATGCCCATGTAGTGCAGTTTCCTCCAGCGGTGCCGAAATCCTGTGTAACATTCAGAGGGGAGGCATTCTGAAGTCTGGCTGGGCGACTGCAGCTAATAAAAATGGGATTTTGTTCATTGTGCGTTTGTTGTTTTCATTCAGGGATAAATGCAGCCATCATGAATTTTTTATTGAATTGTATCTCTTACGAACATATTGGAGCTCTCTATAGTCCTCTTCATTATGATCTTATTGCAAAAAAGTTTGATAGAAGCTCAAAAACGGAGCGCTCTTGTATTACATTAAAATGCTGACAGTAAGAAGTATTTCACTGGGAGAGTCTGCTGGACTTTTTACAGTGGAAATTACCAGGAATATAGCTGTACAGTTCAGCTTCTCCAAAAGCAGCTCAGATTCCTTTGTCTTTTCTCAGTCTCTTGACTCCAGAAGCAGAACTGGACACAAAGAGAACCCAAGACTGTCTGATTGACCTTGAAGACAAACTGAAAGGTATCATTTGAACAGGTGATGGGAAAACAAGAGAAAACAGCATAGGAGAAAGGAAATGTCAAAATACCATCCTCAGGTAAGTTGTAGGAGGTGAAAAAAGAAACAGACACTCACGTAAAAATAGGAAAAGCAGTGATCGGGGGGAGAAGCCTGACACCAACTTACTGATTCAATCTCCCGGAGTGGATGGACGGCCCACCCTCCTCTCCCACAATATCACATGATTCATACCGGCCAATCAAAGCAGTCATGTCAGAAGGTGTATTGCAGATGAATGGCATAAGAAAGACAGGTTGCAAAGGCCTGCAGGCAGAATCAATAACGTGCTGTTGTCTACAGAGTGTAGCTTGACAAAAAAATATCAAATGGGTTCTCAGCTTAGCAAGTGTTTTCTATTATAATTTCTTTCCTTTTTTGTTTATTGTTTATTAAATAGCAATAATGTTGTACTCGTTTTTAAGTCTGTGTGTGTGGATTATGCTTATATTACATCGTGGTGACCAAATGTACCTGACAATGTGATAAAAACCTGTTTGACGTGGTGGGGACCATTTTTTAGGTTCCCACAAAGACCTTTGAATGCAATCAAAAAACAAAAAACATGCCAGAAGTCCAGTATTTTGTTTGCTTACTTATGGTTAAGGTTAGGGTTAGGGTGTCATGTTGGGATTAGAGCTTTCCCCATAGAAATGAATGTGTGTGTGTGTGTGTGTGTGTGTTGGGGGGGGGGGGGGTTGCATATATCACATTTGAGGACCAAATTGTCTCCAAAGTGTAGTAAAACTTTGTGAAATTTCGCTACTTTTGGCGACTTTTTGAGGTCCCCATTTGAATAACCTCAGTTTTATAAGAAACTGTAAAAAGTAAGAATGCCAAAAGTCTTGTATTTGGGTTGGTTACCTATGGTTAAGGTTAGGGATGGGTAGAGGTTAAGGGTGTCATGATTGGATGTAGGGTTTTTCCCATAGAAATGAATGGACAGTCCCTATTTAGATAGGTAGGTCAGCGTGTGTGTGTGTTTCTGTTTTCACTCCTGTGTTCATCCAGGTTCCTTCCCATACTCTACAGTGAGTTAATACTCAGTATCTTCTGTTTTCTGGCATAGATTCCAAGCTCAACTTAACCTAGTACATGATAGGTGGTTAGAGAAGACTATTGATATCTCTTGAGGCAAGTAATTGAATGAAAAGAACAAAATCAGACATTTACAGAATAAAAAGTATACATTAAAAATGCTTATTACCAATATTAATTGAATGCATGAATGAATGAATGAGTTGTTTGTGTTTTAAGCCTACAAGATATTTTTTTACTGATCATCCATCATGTAACTAGGATATAGTTAAGACTATAGAATATAGATTTATAGGATAATAATTACAGAGGAAAGAGTTTAAGCACAAGTTATAGGATAATAATTATGGAGGAAAAAGTTTAAGCAGTAGCAGGTGTGTGTATGTATGAAATACAGTGAATCACTTTGGTTCCTCATTATTGTACTTATTGCTTAATTCTTTTTTGGAAGCATGAAAGGAACATCTCACCACTCTCAGATTCTTCAGCCAAGGACTTCAGAGCAGCTCTTGATGTCTTGTTCTCTGCATCCCCATCCTCACTTCAAGGTGCTGTTGTAACTGACAATTAGCAGCTCCGAGGCGGCCTGGAAGCTTCAAGAATGAAAAGTTTGGAGAAAAAGTTTTTGAAAGAGAGGCCTGTATCAGTGGAGCTCCACTCCTCAAACCCTTGGTGTTACAAGGTTTCTGTTTGTGCCTGAGAGAAACTAAAGAAGCTCAGTAACCTCAGCACTGAAACTGAAGGGATCAATGCCACTTAGCTTCAGTACTGTGAGAGATCAGTGCTGCTGTGTTTCAGTAATCAGTGCTTTTGTGCTTCAGTACTGTGAGGGATCAGTGCTGCTGTGTTTCAGTACTGTGAGGGATCAGTGCTGCTGTGCTTCAGCCAGTATCTCATCAGCAGGTACTATTCCTGTTTAGAACTGAATAGAGAATAGTGGTACTTCATTAATCCCCGTGAGGAAATTCTCTTTTCTCTTTGCGCCAGCCTGTTCTCCATACAGGTGAGAGTAATTTAAGCTTGGGGGGTCTCAGTGAAGGGGCTGTCCCTTTTCCCGTGCATTTATCATTTTATCCTTAGACAGTGCCAGACATGTGGACCCAATAAATCGTTTTCAATAAGTCCCCTTATACTCTGTCACAGAATTATGGAAAGAATTTCCAGCTAATAAAAACACTATTAGAAATGCATCTGTACTCTGACTAGATTACAAGTGACTTTTGTGAAAAGTAAAAGTTAATAATCCATACCTTCCGTAACACAGTGAGTGAGGATGCAGCTGAAGGTACGGACACTGAGCCGCAGTGACTCTTCAGCTGTGAAATCCAGTGGAATAAGTTGTTTCTGTAAAACGTCATGATGCCTGCATTGTTCAAAATTTCTTTTCTTGTCAGTTAACCAACAAAGAGGTTGTCTCATAATGCCTTATAATGAAGAATGCCAGAGAAGGGACTTATTTAAAGGTGGAGGGGGTCACATGTCATCCATATATCATCCCCAGCCGTGCATCGTTGAATTTCTCATTGACCTTTAATTCTTGTGGTCTTTGTCTTTCATATAACCATGTATTATACAGTTTTATCTCACCACTGTTCTTATGGCATTGGCACATGGTATTATGAGGTACAGGCCTTAATTCTGATACAGTATAGTCAGCCATATTTAAGCTACCTCATTTTCAAGGCCCATTGAGCTGTCAGGGTTAGAGGAGCCCAATACTCTCAAATCCGAGGGAAGCGAGAGAGAACAGAAGCTCATCCAGGTGCCCGCCAGCCCCACAGGCACGGTGAGGGGGGAGACGGCTGCTTGGTATTCTAATGTTGTGATCTTTAAGGCACATGATTGATTCATTTTCATGAATAGATACTGCCAGCATTTTAAAAGGTATTCAGAGCAGTTTACAAACACTGCATCTAATATATCTATAAATGTTAACTAAGCTTGGATTTTGAGCTGAGACGATAGAGGCTGATTGTGAGAGATGTGTGGGAGTTTGGTGCTTTTTAATTGTTTTTTCCTTGTTATAATAATAGATACTTTTTAGATCCCTGTGGGGAAATTGTTTTTACACCACCACTGTTGGGGTGACCAGGGAACTGGGGGTTAAGAGCCTTGTTCAAGGACCCACTGAGGCTGGGTTTGAACCAGCAACCTTCTGATTACAGGCTCAGCCCACTGAGCCACAAACTGCCCCTTAATCTCTTGAGCATCGTACATGAATATCCCAAGTCACATGCTTTTTTAGAATCGCACACTTATCTTTGTGCTAGAGGAGACGGTAACACGCTTAACCTTGATGACCTCAACTGTGCTTAGATGCTGATTCTGTTAGTTATGTGATTATTTATAGCTGTTGGAGCAGTTAGGCCAGTGATTGGTTAGTGAGTGCTTGGGGGGGTGGTTGTATTGTTTTTTTGTTGTCTGCTGTTGTCGAGCAATGGTCTATCTGGTGAAGCAGGTGTGCAGCAATGCTCAGGCCAAGCCGCCCTCTGAACAGCAATGGTGATGGATAGCTGTAATGTGCTTATACGGTCATCTTCCAGTCCCAATTAGTGCTGATGTATGGCTGTTGTGTGCTCTTTTAATGATCACATTGGGCGTAAAATGATCTCTGTTAACATCATTTGTCTTCCTAATCATGTAGTTATCGCGCTGAACATGGGGGGGGTGTCCCGGGGGCTGTGTTTAAAAACATGTGAGTGCTCTGCTGCGATGGGACGCGCTGATCTCCCAGCCTCTCTTGGTGGGAGAGTCGCCATTATCGCGCACGTCTATGCTGTCCCGCACTTCATCACAAGCGTAGAGTAACCGCGAGGTATCGTAATGAAGCTTGCAATTAATCATTCACTAAGTTTATTTTTAACTCACCTGGTAATTAAACAAATTACTCTATGCCATTGCTATGTCTGCAATGAGCCAGTTTCCATTATGAGAGTTCCTCAAGTTTGCTGTCCTAAAACTGAACCGTTCCACTTTCCACTGTCTAATCAGAAGGTTAATTAGTTTGTATTAGTACCGGGGCATCACACTGACTGAGCAACGGTTCAGTCACAGTCTGTCATCGATTCCAGGCCATGGGTTTGATTGCTTGAGGTGTGAAGTACAGCGTCTGAAGCACAAAACCAGCCGAGTGCAATCAAGCAAAAATATAAGTTCTGCCAAGCTAACAGCCAACAAGTTTAACTTCAGCCCCAACAGAAACGAGAACGCCCCCTTTTGGGAGCCAGCAGTGCGTCAGGTGGGATTACGGATAGCAGGAGCACTACAGTAGGTGTGCAGGCAAACACAAAAGGGAGATACAGCAGATCTCCTCAGCTAAAAGGAGTAACACTGGTCATAAGGCTACCCTATGGTGTTTTAGATTTGAATTGCAACCAGTAAAATAATGTTCAAGAAATGAACGTGTCTTCTTTTGTACAGGTATCTGTGTAGATTAGAAAAATGGTTTACAAAGTATACCTGAGTATAGAGGCATTCAAAATCTACATTTTCCTGCCAATTTCACAAGTACATACAGCTCTGAAAATAATTAAGAGACTCGAGCACAATCTTTTTCTTTCACACTTTTCTCTATTGATGGGTATGTCTCTGTGAATTATATATATATATATATATATTACAAATTGCACCCTGGTTCTCTCATAAATGAAGGGCTTCTTCAATAGGAGCCTGATAGCCTGATAGTTGTCCTAGCAGTGCACTTCACACCTGCACTTAAAGTTTCCTGTTCCTTTTGAAGGTCACTTGATGACTTGATGTCATCCTGCGATTCATAAGAAACTGTCAGATAACTTATTGATCATTTCTGTCATTAGAAAGTCACTTCCACCCTTTACCTGGCTGGTTTCTGGTCATTCCCAGTGTTTTAGAGTTTTGTAACCTGGAAGCAACTTGCTGCTCACTGTAGCCTTGTGTTAGGAGAGCCAGGATTAAACCTGGATGTAAAAATGTAGAATAAAAAATATAGAGTGGGCTCTTATTTTTTTCCGGAACTACAAAAGCTACTTTGTTTCACTGCAGAGTAACACTGACAGGAATTCTGGACTGCATTTTAATTAAAGTCTGATTTACATCTGAAACACCAGAGGGGTTGAAGCTTACTGTTAGAATAATTACTTCAAAAACAGAAATGAGGATTGTGGCCAGAGGCTGCCTGAGCACTTCTCACCCCCCGCTTGGTACATGGGGGGCTGTCTCTGCACTGGAGAGACCATCTACACCTCTTCAGTTATGTCAGTTTTATTCCACTACCTTCCTCTCCATCTGTAATGGGAATCTTGTTTCGTGATGTTTTTTACTTCCTCTGATTTGGACCATCTGCTTAATGGCAGCCTGCGTTGGAGGGGGGGGGGGCTAGGCTGGAGCCAGAGCAGTGGTTATGTGGGGGTGTTCTGAGCAGAGCCTCATGGGAAATCCCAGCAAACACTCACCGGCTCTGGCTGTTGGTGACGAGGATTAGGCCCATCCAGGAGCGTCTTTGGTTGAAGGGCTTAATGTCCATGAGTTTGTATGCGGTCCGTTTGCCATGACAGATAACAGAACAGAACACGGTTTCCAAAGAAAATGGAGTCGAGCTCAGACCTAGAAGGAATGGCGAGATTCTAAACCCTGAGTTGAAATTTGCATTAGTTTTTCGAGAACTTTGGTTCTTCTTTATGTGAATGCATGTGGAGTCTCTCCCTCTCTTTCTCTCTCTCTCTCCCTTTCTCTCTCTTGCTTTCTCTCTGTCTCTCTCTCTCTCTCTCTCTCTCTCTCTCACACACACACACACACACACATTGGTATATGTAAATGGAGCATTTGATGTAATTACTGTGCTTATTCCTAGTCCCAGCAATAGAAGATAAATCTGTTTTGTGATGACAGAAATGCTTGGAAACCTTCACATACTTTTTAATGACTGCTCTGTTACGTTATAAAGCTGAGCAAAACATTCAAATACCAGCAACAGTTCTTTAAAGATGCTGAAGGCAAGAACTGTAGTAAATCATCCCGACAAGCAGAAGAGGTAGCGTAGCTGAGTTTGTCGTCTGCTGTTTTTGGGTTTCTGCCGCTACCAGCAGCTGCCAACGGGCTTGTAACAGACCTTGCTCTGGCCTTGGCTCCCGCCTGCTTACTGTAGGCAGGACTGACCGGAAAAGACGTCAGACTCTGTTCCTGTAAGGTATCACAGCTGATCTTAAACTCCAGCGGCCTGCTCATGGATTTTATTTCAGGGTATGTTAGCTGATAAAAAGAAGGTTACCAGCAACAACCCAAGTCGGTCTTTTTATTTCTTATGCTCTGTGGTGGTACTCTGCAGGTATATTTCTTAAACTTCTACTCTGTGGTAAATAAAGCAGTGCATTAAATAAAGCACTGCTTCATCCCAGTTATAAATTATTTGTGGCATTCGAGTAGCGAAGTCTTTCTAAGGCAAACAACAAAACTTCACCTCTATCAGCTTTCTTGAAAACCATGCCTCGCACCCAGAACACAAAACTGAATCTTGCTATGCAGATGCTATTCAGGAGAAACACAGGGGAGGTCACACATTTTACTGTCACCTGTTCACACGAGAATGCCGTGGGCTCGGGGAGACACACGAAAGACAGCAAATGTGCACAAATACACAGACAGGGAAATGCAATGCAGTCTTCATTATGTACAGAAAGTGAAACTAAGAATAATCACTAATGGACAGTGGAGTGGCACAAACGGGGAAATGCAAATCCACTGGTTCACATAGGCTGGGAGACACAGGCTTGGTCCCTGTCACTCAGAACATAAACAAAACATTTATGAGGCAGCTGTGTAGTTCAGACTCTGGGCAATGCCAGGCGCTACACCATACATACACAGATCACACCCTCCCTGAAAAGATATTTGACCTAGTAAAGACTTGTGTTTCAATTTTCAGAGAATGATCCATGAAACAGGCATAAGACCAGAAGGTTTGGAGGAATACAGAGCTGATTAGAACGACTCCTTACACCCGCAGTCAGCCCAGCTCAGCAGCTTGACTGTCATGCAAAAACAGCTCCCTGTTATGTGTTATAACTTGCGGAGTCTTGTTCCTATTTTGCATTATCACTTGTACTGGGTCCTAATGTGATATGGTCTCTTGGCGTAACAAAAGTAACTAACTCCCATCCCATAACAAACGAATAACTAAATATTTTTAATGGATGCATAATTAGCATGATGTTTGAACATGTTGAACAGACTTACCTGGAAACAGAGCTGTATGATAAATTCAATAGCTGTGCATTATGGTCTGAGTGCATCTTCTGGACACTAGGATGAGAGAGGGTTAAATTATATGTCTGCTGAACACCCTTTGATGGCAAACTGAATTTGGTGTGCATGGCTAACCCAAGTCTGTCCCATTCCTATTTATTCCATTTTGGGCCTTTGCAACCTCTTGCACTCAATCACTTACTAGGTGATGTCAATTAAGTCTGTGAGGGTTCAGGGTTTGGCCTTGGGGGACATTGGGTTTGGGCCATCGAGAGCTTATATCTGTCAGCTTGCCTGGGTGTGCCTGGATGGCGGTGCTGCCTCTGTGGGCCTCATCTCGGAGAACTCTTCAAAACGGAAGCAGGATTTATTTTCTATTCATTTTTGTTTTGAATATTTAAAAATATATTTTGATTCTGCAGGTATAAACATCCATTCATTTTCTGAAGCTGCTTGTCTTAT
>JAODJW010000036.1:16310356-16322080 GCA_026777045.1 Hyperopisus bebe | reverse complement strand
GTAAATATACCACGACATCCTACCACATCTTTCCAGTTTTAATATACATTAATAACGAACATTATATGATAACAACAAACTTTATAATCGCATAATGTTTGTCATTAATGTATATTGAAGTTGTTGAGGTATGTTAGGATAAGGTATACTTATATACATGCTGCCTATATATGTTCTATGAATCCATTATAAATGCATTATGAAGGTGCACTGAATGTTCCATTAATGCATAATGAATGCATTATGAGGGTGCAGTTAATGTGGGTGCAGTTAATTTATGCTGTTTTGTGCTATGAAGTAAAACTGCACTTGCATTAAGTTAACTTGCAATTAAGTTAGAAAAATATATTAATCTGAAGTCCAATTTAAAATTTTGAGTCAATTTTGTACAAATAAGTGCTATTGTCTGAGTTGGACAAATAAGTTTGATTAAGTTATTAGATGTTTTATTTTCATTTGCAACTGGCAGAAGATAAATGCTCTATTGGAGGATACCACCTTGCTAGTTTGTTTATAATTAGTGACCAGCTGCTTGCAATCAAAAGTAAAAAGGCTGAGATAACAGTGTAACAAGCATCTGGTCTGGAGAAATGAGGGCATGGAGCTTTGGAGAGCTGCTCCTGAGTGCCTCCACCTGCATGCTTTATGCTCTAATTAAGGCTTTTTGTTTTCTGTGATTTTTGTAAATGTGTCAGATCTTTATCTGCAACCCGCTCCAGAACTCACAACACTTCACTGAAAAACTGTAGCTGTAAAATTTAGCATTAACATTTCTTAACGATAGAAATGGGGCAGCATTTCGGCACTGGGGCTTCACACCTCTGGGACTCGGGTTCGACAAGTACAGGTTCTCTGCTATGGCGCATGTATGTGGAGTCTGTCTGTTCTCCTTGTGGTGTTGAGGGGTTTCCTCCGGATCTCAGGTCGTAAAAAGCTCTGATTGTGTACAGTGCCTTTTGTGATGTCATGCCTTCTGTTGTATAGCATCACAATGTATTAACATGTCTAATGAGCTTGATTTTCTTTCCATTTTGGTTTCATGGGTTTTTGTAATGAAATTTGTGTAATTAAGTCACTCAGATTAAAATGGGCCCAGCTTAATGCTGATCTCATTAACAAGCTGTGTTCTCCAGCTCAGCTGCCACACCACAATTAGGAGGTGTTGTTATTAGGAACAATTATTTTCTGCATTCAATTTATTTAGTGGTGAGGCAGGAAAATGTTTTCAGGGATTGATTCTAAACAGCAGTGTTGGGGAAAAGGTTGGATATACATTAATGGGGGGGGTATGAAACATTGATTAACAGGTGGTGGCTATGGTAACCTAGACAGTGTCTTAATTAGCATTGGGGGGGGCGTGTGTCAGGGCAGCTGAGCACCCCCAGCAGAAAGGACTCTGGGCTTAGGGTGCTGTAAGCTTCGAGTATCAGGCAGCATGGGTGCTTAAAAAGCTGAGCAGGAGAGACCTTCGCTAAGAATGATACAAATACATATTACAAAGTACAAGGGTGAACTATAGGCAAAAGATTCTGCCAAGCTGATGGAAAAATAGGCAGGAAATGAATGTGGCCAATTAGAGTATGACGGCTTGAGGGGATGTCGCAGTGCGTAACTGAGGGTTACCTGCATTCTGATGGAACTCTAGACACGCCTGTTATTGGGGGAAGAGGCAGTGAAGATACAGACTTTGTCTTAATGGTTAATGATCTCCAACGTACTCAAACCACCCTTGATGTACTATGGAAGAGGATTAGAGCCACCATGAAAATATTATTTGAATTCTTTTTTTCTAAATTCAGAATTCTGAGAAAAAAAGTCAGAATTCAAATAATATTTTCATGGTGGTTCTAATCCTCTTCTGTTACCTAGAGTACCTGTTCTTTTAAAAATATGTATGTTGAAACTAAAGTAGAGGCATTTAAACCTAAATGTCTTAAGACCAAAATCCTATACATAAATAACTTGTGCTCCACCCTTTCCATTCCCATGCTGATTAATATCTGCCCTCTCTATTACAAAGCCAAGTAGGCTCCACCTTCTCCATTCTCTTGGGAAGTAGGCTCCGCCCGCTCTATTTCCATACTGAGTGGGCTCCGCCCGCTCCATTCCCGTGCTGAGTGGGCTCCGCCCGCTCTATTTCCATACTGAGTGGGCTCCGCCCGCTCTATTCCCGTGCTGAGTAGGCTCTAAAACAGCCTATCAGAATGCTTCCGTTCGTCTGAATCAGGGAATTTTCTCCATACTGTCCTGCGAAGAATTAACTTCATTCTGTTATAAAACTCAACAAACTGTGCAAAACTTTTAAATATTTTGAAGCCATATGCTTCAAAGCCATATGTGTGTGAGCATTTCTGCCGATTTTGCCTCGTCTCCAGTATTATCAAGTCACAAACCCATGTCTCCACTGTTCCATTTTGTTTTTGTTTCTTTTGTGTTTCTCGCATCTTCTTTGCCATATATGGCTATCTATGGTCGTTAGTATTAGGGTTTATACAACGGTTTAATTTTGTTTTAATTATTGTCCCTAAAAATGAAGTACAGTGCTACCTCAGAACTCGAATTTAATCCGTTCAGAACTCCGGATCGAAACCTAAAAAGTTCGAGTTGTTATCGAATTTCTCCTATAGGAAATAATGGAAGACCAATTAATTGGTTCCCGGCCCCAAAAAATTACACCTAAATATGTTTTTTTTAAGCATTTAAACACAACTGAACAGGATAAAACAAGAGTATATACTGTACTAAACACATATAAGCACATTTATCAAAACAGTAATTTGTAAAGTAAGAAAGTAAATGTATCCAAACAATGTGTCCTGCCCCGATCGTCCGTTCCTTCCGTGTGCCACGCCCCCTCGTTAACCCCGTATGGAGACCCCGTGTGATCAGCTGTTTCTGGTTGTTGTCATTAGTCCTTTGTATTTCGTCCGCGTTTCAGTTCGTTTCCCCAGTCCGGTCATTGTATTGTCCGTCTGTATTTTGCCTGCCTTACCTGTAATTAAACCCCGTATTCCCCTTAATAATCCCCTTACCCTTAATTTGTCTCCGTTCCTTTCCCGCTCGGCACGACAATATTATTATAACTAAATGTATTAATGGCTTATCATTAATATTAAAATAATTAATAAGAATTCTTTATTATATAATAAAATACATTTTAAAATAATTACTGTTACTGTCTATCATTGTCTAAATGTATTTTTACTGTCTGAATATATGTATTCAGTTAATGTAAGCATGCACGATGCTATCACAGCGAATGCGAGGCTGAGACTGAAGCTTTACCCTTTGTTTCAGCTAAAAGACATGCCGCGTGACTCATTTCCCGGCGCCTGCAAGTTCTAGGTCGGCGTTCACAGTTTGAATTCTGAGATTCACATCGAGCTCTAAGTAATTTTTTCAAATGGGTTGGTTCGACTTTTAAGAAATTCGAGTTCTAATGAGTTCGAGAACTGAGGTACCACTGTACTGTGTATCTGGTCTCAATGAGGGAGGTGTACTAAGCCACGCTGAGGTCCCACTGTCTGAATACCTTAATTAGATGACTGGCTGTCTGAGCCATGAAATGATTTCTGTAATATTTCTATGGCATGGTCGGTCGGAGGGGGTCACACATTCATGCAGGTTATGTGCCAGACTGAGGATGTTTCTCAATACCAATAAAGCAAAGACTGTCCTTGTGGTCTTGGAGGGTGTTGTCTTGCTAACAAATGTCATTGAGGGATTTTTTTCCATCCTCAGTACTTCTATTCTTAGAATTGGAACTGGTCTTCGGCAACGGAAGATTTGGAACGCAAGAACACAGGAATGGTCAAGTACGCATATTGAGAAACACCCCAAGAGAGCAGGGTTCTGTTCTTCTTGTCTACAGCAGTGTTTCCCAACCCAGTCCTTAGGGACCCCCAGACGGTCCACGTTTTTTCTCCGGTGCAGACTGTCTGGCAGGAAGCTGGGCGGGAGCTAAACTGTGGATCCTATGGAAGCCCCCAAAGATCCGGACTGGGAAGTACTGGTCTACAGCACTGGGATGTGGGAATGTGTGTTTGCTGCTTTTTCTACAGTATATTTAAGAAAAGGGGAGACTGAGCAATACCTTTATATCCCAATTATTAACTGTAGAGCTGTACTACATGTCTGTGGGACCTTCAGCAAGGCCCTTAACCCCCAGCATCATGGACGCCGCTGTAGGTGGCTGCCCTTTGTTGCCAAGTTTGTTTTCCCCTACATATGTGTCACGGAGAGCAAGACGAGATGGGCAAAAAGAATTTAACTACGGGGATCAGTAAAGTGTCATTATTATCAGTTTTATATAGGCTGGCAAATAAAACCTTCTTCAGGTGAGTAACTGATTCCGGTATCTGTCATCACCAGCTTCCCAAAAGACAAACGCTGTACAGCTTAGTTTCATTTAAGCAACATTTTCATAATTGGGTGACATCCGAGGCATCAGCTTCCTGAAATCAGCTCAGCACCAGATATGATGTGAAAGTGGTTTTAATTTAAAGAGCTCTACGTGTATTAAGTACCGTGCAAAAGTATAATCTTACAGTAGAATGACAGGGCTGTTCTCAGTTCCTGCCTTGCTTCAGTGCTTCAGTTGGTAATCGGTGTTACTGGTGCTGCCCAAACTCCTAAACCTCACTGGTATATAAAGAAATCCACCCCGCTTGGCAGTCTGTCATAAACATTGTGATAATCTTCCATGAAAGGCCGAACACAAAGGGAAAGGCCTTGATTATGAAGAAATGACTGGCTACATAGCTACAAGAGACAAATTGCATTTTGTGCTCATATTTTAAAGCAAGGACAGACTAACTTCCCTGGAACAGCATGATTTCAGAAGATAGAACCATAAGTGGAACAGGAATCTCACAGATTTCAGAAGCATACGTAGTTCAAACTTTACCTGTTCACTCCTTCACTGTTTTATTCTTCAGAATTGCCTGATATTTTACATTGCCTCACTTTTTAAGTTTGGGTTTGCTCTTCAGGAATGTAAAAGTGCCTCTGGGATGGCAATGAGTCTGCTTTGAGTTGGCCTGAATTGAAAGTGAGTGCTGGAATGAGAAAGAAGAGAGAGGAGGCTTGTCTCCTGGGTAGGGGGGGATGAGCAGGGGATGGGAATGAGGAGCGAGATTAAATCCCTGAGGGTCAGACCCCGCATCTCTCCTCATTCTGCAAGCAGGGAAACATTCAGCTGACACAGCCCAGCTGCCTGACCTGTGCTTTCCAGGGGGATCTGGCTTGGAACCGAGCAGAAAATGAGAAAAACAGTCAAGATGTACAGAGATATTGAGTGAGTGCTTCTGAGAATTTGAGACGGACAGATTTTACAGAAGGCATGTATATTCAATTAAGTGGCCACTTTATTAGGTACATCTAGATAATGTAGGGTATGATCCAAGGGTAGATGAGTAGGGCAGTACAAACCATTCTGCACATCTGTTGTACTCAGCTGTTATTGTTGCACTTGTGGCTGTCCTGTTAGCTTTAATGACTCTGGCCATTGACCTATGACTTCTCTAATTTAAAGGGTTGTTTTGGTCACAGAAATGCTATCCACTGAATGCTGTTCATTCATCACACCATTCTTTTTATCAACACTGGTTTTTGAGAAGAAAAGAGTCGAGATGGTGGCTGTTTCCGAGACGCTGGAGACACCTTGTCTGGCACCATCAATCCCACCACATTCATACCTGAATCATTAGATGCTTAGTCTAACAATAACTGAAGCTCTTGGCTCTATCTGCAGGCTGCATGTATTGAATTGTAGCCACATGATTTGTGGTATGAAGCAACAGGCGGCTCATGTTAACAGGCAGGTGTTGTTAATAATCAAGCCAGCTATGCATGTGGACCCATGCATGTGGACCCATGCATCAAGCAGAACTGAGCTTAAAGCCTTGCATCTTGCACCTGTAGCTTCTGCTCTGGACCCCCAGCGACCCTGAATAAAACAAGCAGGCACAGAAAATGGATGGATGGATTAAAGGAATTTTGTATAGGTCAGAGTCCTGCATTGGGTCGGCTACCCGCGAATAGTTGCTGAAACGGGTCGTAAACAGTATCCTATCATGCAATATCAGATTTTTACCAATATCAGATTTTTACTAATGATGGTTTGTTTGCCTCTCGATAAAAGAATATTGCTATGAATGTGCTAAAATATCTTAGAAAGCTTTTAATGTGGTTTGACTAGTTGTGTTTCTTGTTTGTTTGTCTCTCGGAAAAATAATCTCACTGCAAATCTGCTAAAATATAAACAACAACACACTGCAGCGTGTTCATGGAGGCAGCCATGTTTGTTCCGATATGTGGTAGCTCGAACGGGAGATCGATGTCACTCAACTCGGAATTTCTGAGTTCCGAGAGAAAAACAAAAAAAGCCATTAGATAACCTCCTCGACAAACATTCACATACACGTCTGAATCCTTGCTGAAGCGTATCGTCGCGTTCTCTCTTTCACGCTCGTCACAGTATGGATAGCTTAGATCTATCTGATTTGATTTTGTGTTAAACAGACTTTTTCGTTTCAATTCAAAAGGCCTAGCGCTTGTCACGAGAGGTGCATAGAAAAAATAATTGTGCGTAATTTATCACGGGTACGGGCGGGTAACGGGCAGAATGTTAACGGGCCCGGGCGAGTACGGATTTAACTTTGAAATAATCACGGGTGCACGGGCGGGTGTGGTGCTGTACTGTGCGGGTCTCCAAAAGTGGACCCGTGCAGGACTCTGGTATAGGTTCATGCTGCAGTCTGCTGAAAGGTATATAACTGCTATATTTTGATATGTATGAAAACCATGGATTAGAGGGAAAGCCTGAATCAGGTATGTGTGCTCTAGAGGTACCTCTAGTCAGGTTTAATATTTTATTCTGGCTTTTTGATAGCTGTGCCTTTTCTCTCCCAGGAATAAAAAGCCTCAAAGTTTCTTATACTTTTTACTTCCAATTGGCAGCATTTTGCTTTTCATGTTTAAGGCTGAGATGAGTCGCACAGCACTGCATGGGCCTGTTTCTGATGTTTAAAGCTTCAAAGCCTCAGCCTCTGGGTTCCATCTTAAATCTCCAAATTGCCATAAATCTACAGCTTTTCTACAAAAGCAAGCCGGTATCACTCCCAGAATAAGGGTCCAATCCTCATGCATATTCATATAGTTTCTTCTACACAGAACACACTGGCATCCTGTCCAGGGTGTCCCCTGCCTCTCGCTGTCTGCAATAAGCTCCTAGACGTAGCAGTGGCTGCTCGATAAGCATGAACATGGAGGCACATGTGGGAAATTATCCTGAGCATAAACACTTCCTCACAAAGTCTGTTGATTATCTGTTAAGCTGACTCCGCACTGTTTAACCATTGTACAAACGTGAACACATTTGGAGTTTTATGTGTCCCTGGATCAACAAGGAAGGGGCTTGTGGTTCACTTCTTTAACCAATCACGGTCGTCTTTGTATGACATCACTACTTTTAGTGTGATACCACTGTGTGGATCAGTGGGCGAAGCATCTGTGCTTGATTGCAAGTGAAACAGAAGCCCCTCCCTTGTTGACCAAGGGACACATTGAACTCGGCAAAATCAGGACTTGCAACACACTTTCCTATATTATCTCTGATTATGTTTGTTTTCCTCACCAGCACAGAGCCGCTGCTGGTCTGCATTCCATGCCCCGTGTCCACCATCACTTAAGCGCTGGCACCATGCTCACGCTCATGACACTGCACCCATGGCTGGAATATACTAATGCTGTTTCATTTACCTCGAATGTCAGATAAATAGTCAGAGCTGGGAATGACGTCACATTCGAGTTAAACCCATTCCAGTACCAGTCGGAAAGCCATTTTGTCATGCCCTGCTCGTGCCAATCCTTTAGCGCGCCACGCCCCCTCACTACCTCGTGTGGAATCCGTCTGTCATCAGCTGTTTTGAGTTGTGTTAACTAGTCTGGGGTATTTAAGTCTGTGTGTTTTGTGCGAGTCCGGTCATTAACGTTGTGCAGTGGTGGTATGTTCCTGCTTGTCTTTTCCCAATTAAATCCTGAAGTTCATCCATTTCCTTGAGTCCTGCTCCTGCTTTTCTGGTCCGTGCCCCGTGAGTCATGACACATTTGGCAATACCAGGGACCAGGATTTCTTGCTTAGCCGGATAACCTGTTGGATTTAAGATACCCAAGTTAAAATGGTCTTTCTTTCTTTGCTTACATTAAGCCCAGACTACCATAAATCCTGACAGGTTATTCACTTAAGAAAGAAATCCTGCTTTATGAAACAGGCCCCAGTTATAGCCACGTTCATTGTCAGCTATTGTTTGCAATATCAGTTGATAAGAAAACATTATTTGGTATTTTGCACGCACCAACATCATAGCAACATGTCCAGAGAGAGCAGTTGGACAGTATTGTGTGTACGACCGATTTAATGGTACCTCAGTGGTACCTCAGTTCTCGAACTCATTAGAACTCGAATTTCTTAAAACTTGAAAAAAAATTACCTAGGACTCGATCTGAATCTCAGAAGTCAAACCGTGAACGCCGACCTAAAATAACTTGTCCGCGCAGGGAAATGAGTCACGTGGCACGTCTCTCAGCGGAAACAAAGGGTAACACTTCAGTCTCAGCCTCGCATTTGCTGTGATAGCATCGTGCATGTTTACACTAGCTGAATACATATAAAAATACAAGTAAAAATACATTTAGACAATGATAGACAGTAACAGTAATTATTTTAAAATGTATTTTATTATATAATAAAGAATTCTTATTAATTATTTTAATATTAATGATAAGCCATTAATACATTTAGTTATAATAATATTGTCATGCTGAGCTGGGATGGAACGGAGACAAAGGCGCAGACGTCAGGGTATCAGGGAATACGGGGTTTAATTGCAGGTAAGGCAGGCAAAACGCAGACGGACAATACAATGACCGGACTGGGGAAACAAACTGAAACGCGGACGAAATACAAAGGACTAATGACAACAACCAGAAACAGCTGATCACACGGGGACTCCATACGGGGTTAACGAGGGGGCGTGGCACACGGAAGGAGTGGCCGAACGGGGCAGGACACATTGTTTTTTTTATTTTTATACATTGTTTGGATACATTTATTGTCTTACTTTACAAATTACTGTTTTGATGAATGTGCTTAGATATGTTTAGTACAGTATATACTCTTCTTGTTTTATCCGGTTCATTTTGTGTTTAAATGCTAAAAAACATATTTAGATGTAATTTTTTTAGGGCCGGAAACCAATTAATTGGTCTTGCATTACTTCTTATGGGGAAAATTTATTTATATAGCACCTTTCTCACACTCAAGGATGCTTTACAATACAGACAAATACAATATAATAGAGCAGTGCTCACAGCAACAACAACGAGAATGTTACGTACTGGTAAACACATTATAGCATTCCTGAAATAAATGAGTTTCCAACTGGAGCTTGAAGATATTAACAGACTTTACCTTTTGCAGACTGTGAGGAAGCACTGTAGGTGCTGTCATTCAGAACGGCCTTCTACCCACAGAGCACAATCTGAATTTGTGTACAGTAAGGTCAGACAGATATTGAGGGGAAAGTCTGAAAGATTTGTAACTGATTAATAAATTTTAGTTTTGATTCTATAAGGGACAGATAATCAATCATGAAGAACAGGAGCAATATGGGTGGATTTTCTTGTTTGTGCAAGTAAATGGGTGGTAGAGGTCTGTTGAGAAATCTGGGTGGGAGGCTGGAGAATAAT
Organism: Hyperopisus bebe; assembly: GCA_026777045.1. NCBI lineage: Eukaryota > Metazoa > Chordata > Actinopteri > Osteoglossiformes > Mormyridae > Hyperopisus > Hyperopisus bebe. The sequence goes on along the minus strand of JAODJW010000036.1, from coordinate 16,312,330 downwards.
CCATTACAGTAGTCAAAGCAGGTAGTTCTGAAGGCATGGATTAGTGTTTCAGTGTCAGTAGCACTGAGGGATGGATGGAGATGTTGAGGAGCTGAAAAAATGTAGTCTGTACCAGAGAGCTAACATATGAGTGAGAGGTAAGGAACTCATTGAAAATTATGGCCAAGTTACGGACTGTACTTGACAGTTCACCTAGGACTCCCATAACATTGATTTGTATCTCAGGCAAAGTAGACTGGAGTGATTTAGTACCAACCAGAAGAATTTCAGTTCTATCAGAGTTAAGCTATAAAAAGCTGTAAGTCATCCTGTGCTTGATTTTGCAGAGGCAGTCAGTCTGTGAAGATGGTAGCATGGATATAGTTGTATCAGCACTTACATATAATTGAGTGTCATCAGCATAGCAATGGAAGCTGAGGCTATAGTGATGTATGATTTGACCTAATGGGAGCATATAGATGGTGAAGAGGATTGGACCTAGAACTAATTCCTGAGGGACACCCTGTGTGAAAAGGAGCAGTAACAGATCTGTGTGACGATAGAAACAAAATACTGTCAGTCACTGAGGTTTGATGTAAACCTGGTAAGAGCAGCAGCAGTAATGCCAGTATCTGAAAGCAGGGAGAGTCATTTTACAGTATGCAGAGCTTAGGTCAAAGGCATTCAAGTTTAAGTTTCTGACTAAGAACTTGGAAATTCTGACTTCTGAGTTCAGATGGAATGCAGCATGAAGTCATTTTAAATATAGTCTATGGTTACATTCACATTACCAGGCTGAAGCGACCCAAACCTGATTTTTTCCCCTTAATGTGACACAGACCTGTTATTTTCATGGCTGTGTGGACATAGAAATCTGATCTTTTCAAATCAGGTTTGAGTCACTTTCATATGTGGTGTGATGACGTATTTAATTCATGGCCATGCGACATGAATGGGAGCAGTAAGATCGGAACTCATGTGGGGGTTTGCCTATACGCCTGCACTGAACACTGTCGTCATCGGCCAGCACCAGCCACGTGGCAGAACCACAATGGAGGAGAGCTACAGCCATAGCAAAACCTGAGCATACATGCCGTTTTGGAATAAAGATGCGTTCATATTACAATTAAATACATGTCAATTTTAATTATGAATGTGAACCATTGTCACGTCGGGAACAGGGAAGCAGGCAAAGGGAGCCATGGATATGAATAAATGGGATTTATTGCGGGGTAACACACTCCAAAACACAGCAACATTAATGACCGGACTGGGGAAAACATACCTAACACAGACTTAAATACATTGGACTAATGACAGCAACAAGTAACAGCTGGTAAACATGGTGAATCCATGAGGGGGCGTGGCACACGGGAGGCACATGGGAGGAGTGGACGAGTGGGGTATGACAACCATCAAGATAGGCAAATCCATTCAGAGCAAAAAATCGGGATTGAACAATAAGGATTACAATGTGAATGTAACTTGTTGTATACATGCAAACTAAGATCATCTTTTCTAAATAATCTCAGTCTAGCAAGACATGCAATGCAACATTTCGACTGCTTCGGGTGATTCATGAATGTCCAACTGTACATATAAAAGACAGAGACAGATTGAGAGTCTTATAAACACTGGTTCTGGGCTTTGCGCAGTTTTGTAAAGGAATTCAAATTTTGCTCGTTTTTTGTTTATCAAAATAACCAAACAAGTGGCAGTGTGGCTCAGTGGATAGCACTGTCCCCCATGCTGCCAGTGTTTAGGGTGTGGCTCAGTGGATAGCACTGTCCCCCATGCTGCCAGTGTTTAGGGTGTGGCTCAGTGGATAGCACTGTCCCCCATGCTGCCAGTGTTTAGGGTGTGGCTCAGTGGATAGCACTGTCCCCCATGCTGCCAGTGTTTAGGGTGTGGCTCAGTGGATAGCACTGTCCCCCATGCTGCCAGTGTTTAGGGTGTGGCTCAGTGGATAGCACTGTCCCCCATGCTGCCAGTGTT
>JAODJW010000036.1:16281309-16300914 GCA_026777045.1 Hyperopisus bebe | reverse complement strand
GGGGGGTTGGTCATAGACAGGGGGAATTAGGCTCAGGTGGGGGGTACTTCATTGAGATGTAGAAAAATAAAATCACAAACAAAAGAGAGAGCTGTATGTGTGGCTGGCTCAAGGCCACGGCGCCTCCGTGAGGTCAGATGGGAGTGTCAGAGATGGCATTTCTGCATGGACAGCCATTATTAAAGGGACTGAGTGTTCATCAAGAGCCCCGGGTGCTGTGGGGTGATTCTATAATTAGGGTTACATTTTGGCATATGCACATATCACTTGGCATATGTAGAAGCCTGTTACTCTTACAAAGTACCCCTAAAGATGAGTTTACTATTTGTCAATCTCGAGAGATAGTCATCTTGAATATATATAATGAATGGCTTCTTCCTTGCTTTATGGGACTTCAGTCCTGCTTCTAGGAGCCTGATATGAACTGTCCTAGCAGTGCACTTCACACCTGCACTTAATGTTTCCTGTTCCTTTTGAAGGTCACTTGATGTCATCCTGTGATTCATGACAAACTGTTGGATAAGTTCATGGTCATCTCTGCCACTTCAACACTTTACGGGGTTCGTTTCTGGTCATTCCCAGTGTTTCCTGCTTAACCTTATTCTCGTGTATTGCTGTCTTAGAAATTTTGAACCTGGAAGAAACCTGTGGCTCAACTTTGCCTTCTGACAGCAGAACCACAATTAAACCAGGATTTGGAAATGCAGATTTGTTTAAAAATATAGGTATCTTAATTTTTTCCACAGCTGTATATCAGAAATTAAAATCTCTACATTTCTGATAAGTAATGCGTCTATTTATCCACAGGAATAATTATAATTATGAAGTAAATTGAAAAAAATGTGATTATACTTCTCGTGTTTCACTGACAGCAGTTAATGGTCCTCACATTTCATCAGATAAATCTAATATTCAAATGTAGATTTGAAGCAATATTTTTTATGATGAACGTACAACCTTCCCACTATTGACTTTATCATCCAGGAGGCTACAGATGCAAGGCAGGGAACAGCCCAGGATGTGGGGCCGACCAATGGCAGGGCTAGAGGCGGCCGACCAATGGCAGGGCTAGAGGCGGCCGTCACATGACATTCCTTGGAATCACAACAATACAAACATCACAGTAATGATACAGAGGTTTTGGAAATTATGTTAATGGTTTCATGAGAATCACCCAAAAACATAGTGGTATCTTCATTTTCAATTAATGATAAAATATAAATATAATTCCTCTCTTTGTGTTTGGACTGGCATACAGTTAGGACCATAAATATTTGGACAGAGACAAAGGTTTTCCATTTTTAAATTCTGGAATCTGAGAGTCTGCACTTTATGTCCATGCCCACTGTATAACTTCAATTGGAATATATTTCAGTAAACAGGTAAAATAGCTGTTGTGTCAGTGTCCAATATATATGGACCTAACTGTATATTTAGGCTGTTTATTTTCTTTAAATTTTTATCATTGTTACTAGAGTAACTGGCCATTTTAAAATCTGCTTTTGATCAAGACCCAACTCTTAAAGAAATATCTGTAGGGCAAAGATAGGACTTACCCGTATGGTCTATAGGCACGTTCTTTTTGACAAAATGACACAATCTGGCACATTCATGTGACACTGGGACAAACCCATCCTTCTGCATATGGAACTTAGTGGACAAGGATTACTTGGACATGCATAAACTCAACTATTTCACAGAGAACACTCATTTTTTACAGTCAAGCCACTCCCAGCTATTGGCCCTTGGGGTTGCCACTCAACAAAGCCACACCCAGCTATTGGCCCTTGGGGTTGCCACTCAACAAAGCCACACCCAGCTATTGGCCCTTGGCATTGTCACCCAACAAAGCCACACCCAGCTATTGGCCCTTGGCGTTGTCACCCAGCGATGCCATACCCAGCTATTGGCCCTTGGCATTGTCACCCAGCAAATACACACCCAGCTATTGGCCCTTGGCGTTGTCACCCAGCAATGCCATGCCCAGCTATTGGCCCTTGGCGTTGTCACCCAGCGATGCCATACCCAGCTATTGGCCCTTGGGGTTGTCACCCAGCAAAGCCACACCCAGCTATTGGCCCTTGAGGTTGTCACCCAGCAATGCCATACCCAGCTCTCTCTGTAGACATGTCACAAAAATTGAACACTTTACACTTAACATTTTAATTTTTACTTATTTAACTTACTGTAACTTTAAGTCTTTTATCCAAAGTGATGAACAATTTGGGAAAGCAGGGTCAGCCAGTCCCTGGAGCAACTGGGAGTTAAATGCTTGGGTCAGAGACCCAACGGTGAAATATGAACCAGCAACCTTCCCATCACAGACACAGCATCATAACCCACAGAGCCACACTCTGCCCCCACAAGATATTCAGCTTGAGCTTCCCAGGAGAAATTACGCTTAATCTCTCAGTAATTCAAATGTAATGTACAGCCAAGGAAAAAAAATGAAGTGACCACAGCACAATTTTTTGTTTCACTCATTTCTCAATTTCTCAATAATATTTTTTCATTTTTTTGTAAACTGCAGCCTGTTCTTCCCTGTTTCTCATTAATGAAGAGCTTCTTTCTTGCTTTATGGGACTTCAGTCCTGTATCTAGGAGCCTGATAGGAACTGACACTTCACACCTGCACTTAATGTTTCCCATTCCTTTGGAAGGTCACTTGATGTCATCCTGTGATTCATGAGAAACTGTCAGTTAAGGTACCGGTCATCTCTTGCATGAGAATGTCGCTTCCACCCTCTACCTCGCTGGTTTCTGGTCATTCCCAGTGTCTCCTGCTTCACCTTGTCCTTGTGTACTGCTGTCTTAGAAATTTTGAACCTGAAAGCATATTGCTGCTCATTGTGGCCTTCTGCCTGCAGAACCACAAATAAACCAAGATTTAAAAATGCAGATTTGTTTAAAAGTGTGATTCTCACAAAATCTTGGTTTCAAAGATTTCAAACATGAAATATTTGAAAAGACAACAAATTTCTTTTTTATTCATTAATAACCAGGTCTGAAGTGTTAAGGGTAATAAGGATAAATTTAAAATCATTTACAGGAAATTTAACATTTCCCAAAAAACTCATTACTGCAACAGTCTGGAAACATCTGAAGACCATTAAGAAAGCCAATACATTTTCATATTTAAAAAATTGCTTAACAGTCATGCTCACTTACTTGAAACTCTGAAATAATGTATATTTTTAAATTAACATTTTTATTTGATTTGACTGATTTCTATCACCGCAACACCTTCTAGAATCTACAACCTAATATTTCTCGTATTTCCCTGATACTTGATATATTTTTGAAACGATTTGGCAAACACAAGGAACACAACATATAGATTCTACACACACAATTAAAAGCAAGCTACTATTTTTTGATTTATTAAATTGACATTAAATGGACACCTTTGCAGTAATGATACAGAGGTTTCAGAAATGATGTTAATGGTTTCATGAGAATCACCCAAAAAACATAGTGGTATCTTCATTTTTAATTAATGATAAAATATAAATATAATTCCTCTCTTTGTGTTTGGACTGACAGTCTTTGTCCTGATTCTAAGGACCTCAGGCCAATTAGAGATGTGTAGGCATTTGTATGTACGATAAGTACATAGCTTAGATTCTGCATTTATATGATGCATTTTGTATGTGTGAGCTTGTGGTTAAAATATCTTTGAAAAATACTATTGGGTGATGTATTTCTTACCTATTCCCAGTTTACGATGTTTTTCTAACGTTTAAAGTCATTTCTGTGTCATTTCTTTGTCATTTCATTCCCATGTTAATTCCATTACTGCTCTGCTGTCAGCGATGTTGAAGTTCTTTATCTGACACCTCAGTGGGTAAATAGTGATTCTGCCAGTTCTCCACTCCTAATGTCTCCAATTAGCCTTGATGGAAAGAATCCTCTGTCACCCAGAATGGCTTTCGCTGTTCCTGTTGTGAAATAACAAGATGATTTAAAAAAAAAAAAGTTTGCCCAAGCTGGTGGTGTAACAGTTGATAATTAAGTAGCGGCATAATACATTTCTGAAAGTATTCTGAAGTTTGTGACGTAATGTCTCCCCTTCATTGGGACCATAGAGACTGAGGCCACATAATCCTCAGGACAAATGTTTATTTCTATTGAGTATTAATGTATTTAGTAAAATCTAAATTGAATCAAATTGGGCACAAATATATCTCCTTTGTTCTTTGATGCTGCTCGGTATTCAGGCTCAGGCGTTGAATATTTCCTCCTCTCTGCTCATCATATCCAGCGCATGGCAGTGTCTGGTTATTGCTTGTTGTCATATAAAACAGACTAGAAAAAAATAAGCATCGACATGAATTATAAAAATAAATTAACGGCGGATCAATGTGCAAGCGTGTTTGATCTTAGTCTGCATACGGCATCATCCTAAGAGTCGTCTGCTGGCACAGTATTCTTCGGTTTTCTTCGGTCAGACAATGATGTAGGTTTTTTCTAAAAAAATAACAAATGCAGTATGTCAATACCTCTGCCCTCCCCCCCTTTCTGATGCAACAGCTTTTACCCTCACAGTCCAGGCAAGTCGATTAGCAGACAATGGAACGCAGCTCAATTTACTTGTAATTAGGACTTTAATGTGTGTTATTAAATAGCCAGCCATGTCCCAATTAGAAGGTACCGGGCCCATACATCACCTAAATTGATATCCTCCCAATGCCACCTGGGATCAGTGTGTCCCATCAGGATTCCCGTGTGATGTTTGCTGGCAGGGTGCTGAAGTAAAAAGCAAATAGCCCCACTATAATTCTAATCTACACTTATCAGTATGGGAAAGTGTGTGTCTCTGTGTGTGTGTGTCTGCTCTGTGTGTGTGTCTGTGTGTGTCTCTGTGTGCTCTGTGTGCGTGTGACCTGTGTGTGTGTCTGTGTGTGTCTCTGTGTTTGTGTGTCCTGTGTGTGTGTGTATGTGTGTGTGTGTGTGTGTGTGTGTGTGTGTGTAGGTGTGTGTGTGTGTTCTCGTCTTCCTGCCCCCCTGTTGCATTGCCCTCTGTTTGTCTGCTCTGGACTCTCACGAGGCTCCAGCCCTCATTAGGAGCTGCTGCGGTTCCTACAGATTGACAAGTGATGATGCAACTATGTGTAAATATGTGCTTATTGTCCACTGGGGGAGGGCAGTGAAAAGTGTGTGTTTCGGGGGGGTTGGGGGATAGCATTCGCCTGAGGGATACAAAAGGGATATAAATCTAAATAAAAGCAGCAGACCTGCAACAACATAAAAATGTAGAATGCTTACTGACATCATATTTGTGTTTCATTTAGTTCTCTTTTATTTAAAATGTGATCACTATTAATTTTGTTTCACTCATTTTAAAGAAAAGTCAAAAGTGAGGATAAAACCAAGTGGTCTTCAGAAAAAGGTTAGGGATAGAGAAGAGTTGTCTCTTACCCAAGAGATTTAAAACTAAATTCAGCTGGGAATCCATACAAAACAGCAAATCCTTTTCACGTGATTATACTGAGGTCACATTCCTGTTGCCTGGTCCTCACTGCAGATGAGCCATATAGATTTCTGAAAGGCTGTTGGTTTAACTCCTAACTTGGTCCTTGAGGACCCTCAGACAGTCCACATTTTTGCTCCCTCCCAGCTCCCTGTAGGAGGGTACAAAAATGTGGCCTGTCCCGCAGGAAGCTACAAGGGAGAAAAAATGTGGACTGTCTGGCAGGAAGTTGGGAGGAAGAAAAAATGTGGACTGTATGGGAGGAAGCTGGGAAGAAGCAAAAATGTGGACTGTCTGGGAGGGAGCAGAAACATGGATTGTCTGGGTGTCCCCAAAGACTGGGTTAGGGAAATCTGGTTTAACAGGCCATAATGAGTGTGACAGTCCCCACTCCAGTTTGCTTGTAGCTTTATGATGATGAAGATAAATGAGATAAAAGGCACCGTGAGAAGACAGCGCCCCCCTCAGGTCGCTCTGGCTCGACAGTAGCTGAGGATCGTCAGATAAAGGGACCATCGATCAATAAGCATTTCTTATCTTTGCCTGTCATCTGCTTTTTATCAGCAGTGCAGAAGCTGCTTTTCCGTCACCTTTTCTCTTTCCTCTGTCCTCCTGTTTGCCTCCATGGTTGTTCTGGGACTGAGAGTTAAAAAAAAACAAATGGCATATCGCTGCAAGGTCCTCTTCTGCTGCCATAACACCTCCCTGATTGTCAGAACCCTCTCTGTCCTTCCCCAAAGGATAAATGAATCTGGTGGAAAATGAGGCTCTAATTCGAAAAACGGAAGAACAGCTTAAAATGAAAACCCTCCTTTGTTAAAACTTTTTGAAAGATGGAAACAGAGACAATGCTTTCAGCTTCCAGCCAGCTAGCCTTGAAACTGTTCATGCATTCTAGTTATGCAGTGTGACAAAAGTAGCTCATTAGGCTGTTTAAACACTTAAAAAGAGAGAGCATGAGAGAGCGGGAGTGAGTGAAAGCGAATCAGAGACTGGTTCCTCTGAGTCGCAGAAGTGGATGTCAAATGCTCCTGTAGTCATGTTCATTAGACTCAGCTCTACTAACAAGCTGTACATTTTCAGTGGGAGTAATTAAATAGCTTTTTAAGGCCTCCTACTCCCTGGGTACCATTGCTGTACAGTGTTCAGACCCGCACTTTATCTGGAATCATCCTGACATACCTGTTGCCGGCTGTCATGTGATCATCAGTCATGTCCTCTTGCTTTACAGTCATTCTCCCATTAAGCCAAATACCAAAAACCAAATATTTTGCCCCCAAGCTGTCTTTTGTCCTTTACTCTTCACTACATTTGAAGCCTTCATCTCTAGGTACCTTCATGATCCTTTATAATGGTTGGTAAAATAATTAATAGAGCATTACAGCATCTTCTATTGACAGTCAGAAGGCATTACAGTATAGTGTTAATTGTAATACTTCATGAGGTCCTATGAAGCTGTTATCTATAATTCATTATAGATACCTTCATAATGCATTATAATGGTCGGAATAAAAATTAAGGATGCTTTGTACTGCATTATGAAAGTACCTACAGGGCATTATAGGTGAGAGCTTCATAAAGCATTCGTAATGTATAATAAATGTGGTTATAATGTGTTATGCCTTTTTATAAATATGGATAGCCACGTTTATAATGCTTTAGGAGTGCATTATATTGTGTTATGAATGTATTCATAGTTTCATATAGACATGACATGGTAAGTGCAAAGAATGAATCATGTGAAAGGACATGCATGATTCAGAAGAATTCCAAACATTAATTAACAACATTAATGATGAACAAGAAATTGCTAATAACAGGATGTAGAGCCTAGCCAGTGGAGGCCGCCAGTCAGTGGAGGGCCCTAGCCAGTGGGGGGCCCCAGCCAGTGGAGGGCCCGAGCCAAGGCTCGCACACAGGGGGGCTGAAATCCTTTGTCTGAGGTCTCATGATCAAGACATCACTTCCTAGAGCCGATGGCAGGGGCACTAAGTTGTCCCATTTAGCTGAATTTAAATGATTGTAGTATTCGGCACGCTGGTGGATCGATAGCTGAGCCCTGGGAGCCTGGGGGGCTGAGGGTATGACCCTGTGGGGAATTTTTAACAGATGTGATCCCTCTCAAGGGGGTGAGCAGTGGACGTACCCCCAGACTGCAGCCTGCTCACAAAGCGACTCTGTGGGCCCACACATCTCAGCACTATACATGTACATACATATGGGTGTGTGAAGGGACAGGGTGGGGGGGGGGGGGTTGCTCACAACATATTGATATGTTTAAATAAATAATTCACACCGGGGAATCTGCAAATCTGCTCTTCATCCGCACTCCTCCAGGCAACTTGCAAGAGAGGGAGAGAGAACCATTTTGGAGGTGCAATATTGGCGAGAAAGCAGAGGGGAGGGTCCAGTGGAAGCTGCGTCCCCCACCAGGTGGATTAGTAAGTTACACAGTAACCAAGAAGGGATGCTGATTGTCGTCCTACTGGAACAAAACAGAGGCCCTTCTGTGCATATATATCTGAGTACAAACAGCTGGTTAATGCAGCCTGCCGAGGCCGGCCCCTCCCTCTCCCTCCCGCCCCGATGAGCTGTGTAGCGTGGGGGCCATGGGGCCAGACACTGTGCATTACCTCCCAGAACAAAGTCTCAGCAGTAACGGCCGGGGGGCGGGGCTGGCTCTAGATTCCCAATGTCCGCCGCCTGTCACACAGGCACCTGCTTGCAGGTTGATGTTAATTTGTTTGGACATGGTTTATAATCTAATTCCACTGCTGATTTAACTTCCAATAGGAGGCACTGTTAGCCGGGGAGGTGGCCGGCGGCAGATCGCTGGCAGTGCTCTCCTCATGCAAAACGAATGGGCCCTCTGATCACGGCAGACGTGTAGCTCAGGGAAATACCTGCTCTTTCAAGGAGGTCTGGTGGCCTGAGAGCTATTCAGTGTGAATTCTCAGACCCCTATGGGCATATATTACTGTCTGTTGCTGCTAATGATATGGCAAATCAAAGGCACTTTCATTTTCTTTCAGTGCGTCTGTGCTCTGACTAAGAAGTAGCTGATCATATTATCTCCGAAGTAGGTGTGCAGCAAGAGAGGAGGTACCATGCTGGGATTATTTAGAGGACCTTATTACGAAAAAAGAAATTCTCGAAACTGAGCCGCTGTCCAAGTTCTGCGTAACTTCTCCGGGGGCAATTTCTGTGATGAGGCACTGGGGCTGAAAAATGATGGTGCATTGTGGGAAAGGGAGAAGTCATTGAAAAGGACATCTTTGTTAAAGTTTGATGCCCAAGTTTGTTGCCAGCCGCAACTGAGAATTATCATGCATTTCAACTAGGGATATAATGAACTATACTATTCATTCATCAGATTCAATTTGTCAGTTACTGTGTAGTTATCTTCCTTTATTAAAGGTGTGTGTACGTGCTCCATGGACCTTAATTTGCCGATTTACAGCTTGTCTTTGTGAAGGTTCTGTGGGTTTTCCTGAGGAAATGATTTGCCCAATTGTTAAAAGCAGTCATCATTGCTACAGTGCTGGTGGGTCAGTCAGGCTTTTTTCCATTCATTTAGCTGGCATATGGATCTAGCATAGTCCCCGTTACAAAAGACAATAAGTGTCGTGAAAGATATGCAGTTGTGCCATGACAAAAGCATCATCCTCATTAATCTCATAAGTGCATTAGCGTGTTTACAAGCATGAAGTGAAACAGCAGGGACTATTGTCTGTCTGCTTTGTAAAACCTTCCATCAGCCGATCCAGCATGGAGCACGGACAAAGGAGATTGATAGCACAATGCCCTCGCGGGTGGCAGTGGGATGTAGAAGAGGGGCAAGCCAAAATCTGGGACTGGGGGCGTGAGGCTGAGGGCCAGCGTGGTCACATGACGCTGTCCTTTGGTCAGGCTCAGCTGCGCTACTGCAGGGCAGATTTACATGCCAGCTGGCTCTGAAGCTGCTGCTGGCGCAGTTAGGAGGGCGGGCTGAGACACGGAGGTGACCAGTAATAATTACTGAGGCACCTATGACAACTTGTTGCATCAACCTATCACATCATCGATGTTTTTGTGATGAAGCATTACTCCACAGGGCACATTTGGATTTATGAACAAATACTATGAAAAAACAAATATAGCAGAATTCCCCAGTTCCAGTCCTGGGTGTTAGTCTGCATCATATTTCCCTGCCCAAACACACCTATTAAACCCGGCGATTAGCTGGTGAGCAGAATAAATTTCGAGCAGGGAAATCTGCAAACTGTGGTGCAGACTGGACCTCCAAGACCGGAACTGGGGAACTATGGGGTATAGTATGGATGAGCAGAGATGATTTAGTGGAGATAGACTGTGTCATGAACAGGGATGACTACAAAGGCATGAGCTCTGTGGTTAAGTACCTTCATATTGCATGAGGAGGACTTGGAGTTAAAAAAAAACAGGATGTAGTGGGAGAGTCTGCTAAGGGAGACATTGGGCCTCATTCACCAACCATTCTTATGAACAAATTTGTTCTTAAATCCCACGTACATACTTTTTTTACAAAGATTCTGACATTCACCAATGTTTCCTTATCTGAATTTGTTCTTAGCTAAGAACAGAATCTACGCACACTCAAGACCATTCGTACGCACATTTGAGTAATGATAGTTTGTTCAAAATAATCGGTTATAGCAGTTTTGTTCATTCTACAGTTCATAAAATGATAATATTTGAATAATTTATAAAACTTAAATATAAAAAATAATTTTAAAGTGTAAAAATTATTTTCATGGTAGTAACGGCGATCATGCGGATTATATGCTATATCGGATGCTTTCTCTGCATGTTCTTAAAGGCGCATGGCCGGGACCAGCGGACCTCGTTTGATATAGACAACATTCCATTATAAGCGAGTCCACTATAACGGGATTTCACTGCATTAATACTTCTACTTCAGCATTACTGAAGTTTTTTTCCTCTTAGTACCAAGCGGCTCACAACCTGCACATTTCTTCGCCATTCCTTGCACACGGCCCTACAGTCTCATGTCCTTTTATGGGAAATTTCAGGGCGTTTCCCTACGCTAGTCAGAACAAACTGGCACACGCTTTAAATTACGAAGACGTGGGATTCACCATTCTTAAGAACAAAGGCGCGAACAATTCTGCTACTTAAGAACACGTCATGAATCCGACGTAGGCTGTTCTTAAATTTCGTAGGAACAAATTTAAGAGAATTCTTGAGAAAATGTTGGTGAATGAGACCCATTGATCTCAGTGTGCTCCACATCCATAGATGCTACAATGGCAGTGCTGGGTGTCAGCAGATAAAGCCACGTGTAGCTGCGCAGTGCTTTGAAATGCAGGAGGACTTGCACTGGCTATTCCGATGATGCTCGTGGGGCAGATTGGCCCGGTCTGTGCCTCCCCTGCCTTAGCAAGAGATAAAAGTAAAGTCAGCTTCTTAGGTAGGGAGGACTTTCAAACCTTTCATCACATAACTCTCTGAAGATAATTACCCCTGAGGCCAAGATCACTCCCTGTTTCTTTGATAAACTCTTTTTGAGAAAATGCTCTGTAGCTGAGATTACTTTCATAAGCGTTTATAAGAGTGGCTTCTTGCTCGATTTGACTGAAAAACGTAACCATGACGGTAAATCAAACCACGGTGCATTTTTTCTCATCTCTCTGCCTGTGCTCTGTTATTCAGTCCACTTTCCCAACCAACACGAACATCTTTAGTGTGTCCTGCAATTACAGACAGAATAGTTGCAAAAATGTTTGCGTTTGCTATGTCTCGGGTAAAGTGTAATCCTCTTATGAGGTGCTGTGGAGCAGGTGACCTCAGGCAGTTGTAATCTGAGCAGAGAGATGGTTCTCAGGTTCTGAAGCTCTCGGGTTGTTTCCATAGTGGAGTAATTATCACATTCGCCTCACATGTCAAAGGTCCTTGGTTGTGGGCAGTGGTGTCTTACTGGTAAGGGAAGCGCACTTGTAATTTCAAGATTGCTGGCTCAAATCCCTGACCAGCAAGGTACCACTGAGGTACCCTGAGCAAGGTACCACCCCCAAGCACTGCTCCCCGGGCGCTGAATTAGCTGCCCCCTGCTACAGTATGTTAAGATGTCACATATGAGTTAAATGCAGAGGACACATTTTGCTGTGGTGTGTCACCAATGACCACTGATCACCAAATTCTAAAAAAAAGTTGGTCCTTAAACTGGACAGGCCCACCTGTCAACTCCACCACACATATATGGGTTTTGTACAAAAGGCATTCAATCCAGCAGGCTAATCACACACAATTATGCCTGCATTCTGAAGAACTCAGCAAAACAAGAATGTCACATTTTATTTTAAAATTTTACATCATGTGCTTGAATACTCCATATCAGAAATATATAGTTCATTGGCTGTCCGTATTTCTAGGTTTCTCACAGCAAGGTCCAGCTTGTGCTGGTGCCCTGTTTTTATCACTGGTTCTGCATTACAGTTACCTACTGTGCCTGTAACACTCACCGTATACTGTAATTAGCATAATTAAATGCTGGCACTAGCTCTGTGTGTTAGGGTTGTTAGCCTGTTAGGCTGGGGTATATAAGCATGTGTTACGATTATCTCACTCAGTAGCTCTGTGTTATATTTTGCACATAGTAACAGTGATTTTCCAAGTCTCAAACATAAACTCTGAGGGTGGGTATATTGTCCCACTCCCCCACCCAAATTCACCATGATGCAATGACTGTTTGTGGCCAACAGGGGGCCCAAACAATTGTGTGGTTTGAGTGGTTGTAAACACTGTCACTATACCTGGAGAAGTGGCAGGAGGAAATCCCTAATGCAGTTTGATGATCCACAGGTCCAGTGGATGCCCAAGAGATAACAATAACGTCTTTATGGCCAGAGTGATGTTTTGTAATGTATCACTCCTGAAATGCTGAAAAGAATGCCGTGTTGTTGAAAGGCCTTACAAAAAACGCATAAATGAACAGAGAAGCTGTATAAAGAGAACATACATGCACACCCTACACAGTTTCTAAAGGGGAATTTTTCCACAGGAATCAATAAACAAAGCTGTGGCCTTTAATGTGCTAGTAGTTCTGTGTAAGCAGCACATTTTTTCCATGAATAAAAAGAATATGTATGTTTTTCTTTTTTAATCGTTTCCGTAGTGATTTCTTTGTGGCTCCACAGCCGTCGTGACTATAGATTACTGAAAATCAATATCCTTGTCAGGAAAGTTTTGTAAAACTCAGCGGGGACGTTGTGCGAGCCTGGCTCTTATACACGCATCAGCGAGCTCGGTGGGATAGGAAATCAAGGAGGGGGTATGGAGGACAGAGCAGGAGAGGAGATCAGGATACTGTTAGATAAAGGAGAGAGGTGTGGGTTTGAAACAGGGAGTGTGGATGCCACCTTCCCACAAAACTCAGCCTGTGAGGCCCATGGCATTCTTCCAGGCATTGTCAGAATCCTGTTTTTCCTTATTTGTAAACTAACCTTAAACCCCACCTGACTCAAACGCTGTCAACCACCCTAAATGCGTAAATGAACACCTATTCATTATTACTGGCACAAATGTTCATGTCTTATTGTATGAAAGTCACTGCAATTTTCTCACAGTTTGTCCTTTTTCAGTTTTTTCATGTAGTGTCCAAGAAAACTCATAGTGAATAAGGATTAATATCAATTAAAAAGAAAGTCCTTAGAAATGAGAATAACTGCACACAACATTGGCACTCAGACTGGCTGATTTTCCCTATGTTAGTGCCACCTGACCTCAGAAAACAGATCCTCAGCTTTGTAAAAACTGGAGACCTAGAAGAATAGAAAATGTTTATAAAGAGAATGGCTGCACTAATCAATTGTTGTTTTGCAATGACAATTTGTTTTCTAGTTTGTTATAAATAAATGAAGATTAATATAATGACTATTAGAACTCCTCTTGATAAATAAGCTCTAATTAAATGACTGAATACCAATTTACATAATAAATGGGTATTGACTAATAGTTATTGGATTTAGGTTCATTCCTGTTGATGTCTATATATGTATAAATATTTAATGCATTTAAAGACTGCTTAATAAAAATCAATGGTTGATATTTAAGAGAAAGCCTTAAAGAATATGGCCTTCTTTGTAAGGACTAAGAGAAACTGTTATGGCGCAGGCAGGAATGAGAGTGATGATACACTTTTGTGGCTCCGTTTATCAAAGAAATGAAACACACTGGTATAAACTACAAAATAAAAGGACCTTGAGGGGTCAGAACCAAAGAGGGGAAAACACTACAAACAGAACTCTGAATGAATCTACAAAGGAAACACAGTGACTCACTAAGGAGTAAAACAAAAGCAAGCACTTTAATATACAGGAACACCGGGGCAAACAAGGAACAGGTGCAACTAATAATCAATTAGCCAATCAAGAGAGGAACAGGAACAATGAGAAACAGGTGGAAGTGGAAACGCTAAATGAGCACAAGGACACAAGAACTAATAATCACCAAGCCAGGGAAGCACTAGAGACCAGGGAATGTAACAGAGAGCTGCATATACCAGGAAACACTAAGTGGGAGAAATAAAATAAAACCAAACAGACACAAGCAGGGCCAACCAAAACAGGGAAGCAAAGAACCAATAACAAACATTATGGAAATCTGAGAACCAATAAGCAACAGGTGAGGCTCCTCCTGGCCTGTCTCACACTCACAACGGGAGATTTGACAAGTCTGAGCCACACATTCAACCCAGTGAACTATGCAGGGGGCAGGGAGAACACACTAGGACTAAGGGACTACATGACACGAGAGAGAAGAGAATGACCAGCCACCTGCTAGTCAGAACAGGGAAGGAACACAAAGGGGCAAGGTCAGATGTGACAGGACCGTGACAGGAAACGTGGTCCTGAGTCCAGGTGTGGCTGATTCTCTCGACCACGTCCATCTCCAGCTGATTTCAGTAAATACTGCCCCACACGCACATGCACGGTATTTAAGCTCTTTCTGCTTTCTGGCTCATTGCTTTATCTGTCCCTTACTCAGCCTTGCTGTTCTGCTTTATCGGGCTGACTTTGGTCATTTCTCTAGTTTGGTTCTCTTCCTTGCTTCTGGGTTGCTAACCATCTGATCTTGATCGGTCCCTCAGTTCTGTGATTAGCAATTGAAGCGGCAGGCTTGAATGCTTCCTGGCGCCTCAACTACCTGTCCGCGGCCCGAGTACTGCCAGCGTCGTGCGCTTGGACGCGAGCCAGGTAAGAAGTAAACCTGACAGGCCGGAAACGTCGCTACACAGGTGCGCGCAGTCTGGGGTGAGCCATCATGACAGGAACCGTGTACTGGCAACAATAACACGAATGACACGTCAGTATGAAGGATAATGTCAACACTTCAAATGACTATGAACATCACTTTATATGCAGTCTTACACTCCGGCAAAGACATTCTTTGATCAGACTGCTACCTCTTCATTATTGTCGGTGCTTTTCCCAGCTAAATTTGAATCATGGCAATTTTTGCCATAGAGCCAGGCAAACGATTATTGAGGAATGTTTAAGCGATCCCTTCAGTTCTCCAAAGGCCATCCAAGGTGTGGAAGTAGCCCTGGGTGTCTTCATCTTTTTTATGTAACACCTGTCCTCCGTTTTCAGTCATCATGCATTCAGATGTACATTTCTGAGGTCCCCCTCATTGGGTTTTTTCCTAGGATCCTAAGTGGCTGAAATATTATTATTATTATTATTATTACCATTATTATTTATTATTATTATTATTATTGTTGTTATTAACAATAACAAGAATAACAATGATATCAATAATTTATTATTGATGAATAATAATAATATAATTTTTATTATTATTATTATTATTATTATTATTATTATTATTATTATTATTGTCATAATGAATTTCACTGGACAATTTTTAGAAAAAAAGCAGGAAACTCAGATGGATTTATTCCTTTTATGACTCCTTTTATGAAATTTTCTATGCAGCTGTTGTATTTTTTCAGCAATCACAAGGTCAATGGCAGCTCATTCCTTAAAATAACAGCAGGGCTAAACATACCCTGGTTTAACTGCTAGTCCTCTTAGTGATTGTTAATTGCTAATAGTAGTCGTGGGACACATCTTCCACTGTATTTACAGACTTTAATCTAGTTTTCCATTATCTCAAATAGCCCATATCTGGCTACTGTCCTGGGAATGTTGTTAAATGGGGGACAAAGTGAAGTGTTGACTTTGGAGGGCACGTAGGACAGAGTTTCCCCATTCTTTCATTAAACCGATTCTCTTGACATCTGCAGTTGACACATGAGGGCATCCAAATGTAACTGTGTTAGAAACTGGACAGGAAATGGCTTATGTGCAAGTGTAAGTCCTTCTAAGTATTCATAGATAAATCCTTAAAATATGTTCCTGTTTGCTGTGTCTGAAAATCTTTGACATGTAAATCTCCATAAAGTTTCGTACACAGAATAGTAGAAATCTTTGTGTAAGGTAGTCATGCCGATTCTCATACTGATTACATTATGTGCTGAGTAATTTATAATGAGATTTACATACAGTAATTTTGTCACATAAGCTGATATATCCTCATTGAAAGGATTGAAAGAACTAAACAGATATGCAATAATTTACAGTATAATTTACTTAGTCCTGAATAATGTAAAATAGTTGATTCACAGTATTAGTGCTGTAGTGAATATCACCCTATTGCCGCCTCTTTTACGTTACTTAGAATCACAAGGTCTACTGCTCCATAGCTAAATACCAGGTACTGGGCTATTACAGCTAGGAAGCCATTGCTGTACATTACAGTGAGATATACCAACCTAAAACCAGAATGACGCTTGAATAAAACTAGTTCCTTGCATGCAAATAATCGGGTGTCATAACTACTAGCATCATCAGTTCTAGACCCCATTTTTCATCTTTGCCCACTAGAAATATTTTTTCTAAAACCATTTAGCTATTTGTCCCAGATTTTCGTACACGTTTCGTACCCCCTGACTTGGCAACCTTTATCGTGGGCATCTTCCCTCCTCCTGGCAAATTTAATCATGGGCGCTGAGCCCCTCTAAGGGTCAAATCTTATAATCACCCCTGACTAATATTATATGCAATAAGGCTGGTAATTGGGACACCATATAGTGACAAAATGCCACCTATTACGGTCCACTAGGCATTGTTCAGTACTAGACTGTAAGTCAGTGGTGCCTGTTCCTCGTCTTCAAGGCATGGACCCCTGTTGGTTATGGTGAATGCATTTTTATGGACATCTTTATAAATAAAAGGAAGGCAGTAGGAAATGAGGTAGAATGAAATTGACAAACCATCTAGAGATCTAGAGTTGGACCCTCCTGCTCTAAAGGAATATTAGATAGGCTCATATTCTGTCTGCTAGATGAGAGAAGATGTCTAATTAGCTGTAAACATACATCTGTCATTAGCAAACATTATTGTGTTGTTGTCTATTTATTTTTAACAGCTGGACAATGAAAGCACTTTACAACGCCATAGAGAAAATGACATTGGAATGGATAGTTATGTGTTCATGCAGCCAGTCTCACTTTCTATGATCCTTCTCCAGTCTCTGATCCACTTCATTCAGTGAAGAAAACTCGTTGGGACAAATTGTCAAATAAATACTTAGGTGGGCACATCATACATCAAGGCCAGCCTCTTGCTCAACTTAATCTCCTTTTTCCTGATAGAAAACTGCTCCTCAACACACAAGGTGATTGGAAATATACCCATAAATCACAACCACATGATCGATTGTACACTGTTCCTCTGCTGAAGGAGAAAAGTGGCCATAAACTGCTTTCATTGGTATTACATTTGTTGCCAACCAGGATGTATCAAACTCCGTGAACTTCTCTTCATCTAAAATTTGTGGTCATGCAGGGAAGCAGCTATAGCCAGGATACTGAATGCAACTGCATACCACCCCCGATTTATCAAGCTTTGCATACTATAAAAAAAAACAAAACCTTTCAATATTTTTAGTTTTATACTAGATAAACCGGTGCACTTTTTAACACAAACAGAAACTGAGAATAATAGAAGAACACATATCTAAAGTCATCCTTAACTGATAATAATAGTATGTCCAAATCAACATTACGGCATAGATTTGTACAGGCCTCAGTTCTGCACCTTGTGAGAACAGTAACTGTAACTGCATTGAATTCATTCCAACTTCCTGAAGTTCCAGTTCACTTCCTGTTCTGCTTCCTGCAGATTTTTTTCCCCCAATTCAAAGTCCAATTTCATTTGCTGAACTGAATTGGAATTGATGAGTTCAGTGGCCCCAACGCTGTACTCCACTGCAGCCACTTTGCTGAATAGAAGGTGAGGGTTGAGGTTCCAGCATGCTGTCTGACTCGCCCTGTGGGATAGGCTCAGAACAGCTCCATCGAGAGCCAACCAATTGGCATCTGTCTACAATGCCTGAACCACTTCAGCTGGCTGCTGATCTCCAAAGTTCTCACCCTATCACAGAGTGAGGCTGGCAACCCTGCAGAGGAACCTGATTTTGGCCGCTTGAAGGTACGATCTTGTTACCTAGGTAATCACCTATAGCTTATTACCATAGGTAAAGATAGATTGACCAGAAGTCCACAAATAACTTTAGACTTTTGATGCAACCACTGAACAATCCACTGGTCAATCTCATGCTACTTGTGAAAATGATCCTCCACTAAGCGCAGACTCTCCCGTTTGACCTGAATGGAGCAAACCCTTTTTCAGATGGAATGTCATAACCTTTGATTTGGCGATCCCTGCAACTTCACACTGCCATGGAATGGGGTTCTGGTCCTGGTTGCATGCGATCAGAGACAGAACATCTGCAAACTGTTCTGTATACAGGAATCATCTTCCATCAAAATTATAAACAGGAGTGAAATCACGATTCACCCTCGCCAGAGGCCATCAACCACTCTAAATGACTTTGTGCCAATCTTGTGTGAGAGATAAAAATTGGTCCACTGTTCCATGGAGAGGCCGGAATCAGCATGTCCACCCCAGTTCAACCATTAGCAGAAATCACCTCTCTGATATCTTAGCATAGGCTTTGCCACACAAGCTCAGAATTGTGATTCCCTCTAACCTTAGTTGGAACGAACTCTGTTTCTCCTTTTTAAAAATGGGACCATTACCCCTGTTTGCAAGTCCATTCATGTAACATTGGAGCGACACATCAGCCGTATCATCCCCAACAACATCCTGCTTCTTTTTTTTTTTAACAGCATATCTCTGAATGAATTTCATCCACCCCTTCAGCTTTTCCACCAAAGAGACCTCTGACCACCATAGCATCTGCTGTGGGGATAGATTCTGATTCACCAAAAGTCTAACACTGCCTCCTGGTGAGAGGGCACTTCTTTACCTGGCTAATCGAGATCCTGCCTTGTTCCTGAGTCAAACTGTTTGCCAGCCAGCAGTCTCTGTCCATAGCCTCTCCAAACTTCATCCATGTACAAGCTTTGACCTCCAACATACTGTAGCATCAAAGGCAATCATTGCATTTGGACCTAAGGGGCTGTGGTGTCATACAGTACACACCTACGGTCATTCTGGTGTTTGAACATGGTGTTTGTTATGGACAGTCCAGGACTTGCAGAGAAGTCCATATAACAATTCATCACTCCGGGAGGCCATTCTTCTTCATGACATCGTCTTTGGTTATCTCCATTGTTACCACCTTGAGTGCTGAAAGCTCCTAGTTGTCATGCCCTGCTCGTCCAATCCTCCGGTGTGCCATGCCCCCTCATTTACCTCGTGTGGAATCTCGGTGTTCTCAGCTGTGTCTAGTTGTTAATTAGTCTTGTTGTATTAAGTGCTTTCATAGTCAGTCTTACCCCTTACCCTGTCTGGTCATTGAAGTCAGTCTTGCGTGTGTCCTGTGTTTTTTTTTTTTTGGTTATTTTCCCTGAATAAACCCCCATTTACCCAATGGGCTTCTGTGCTGCTTCCCCGGAATGCAACAATGACAGAATGACCGGACCAATAAAGAAGATGCCTCGCCTTTCTGAGGAGGAATACCTCGATTTGGTGAAGGAGGTGCTTTACTGCCTCGATCATCCTGAGGTACAGTGTGACCCCCGTGGCTCGAGCCCTCGCTTTCCGGACTAGGGACACCCTGGAAGT
>JAODJW010000036.1:16215216-16228865 GCA_026777045.1 Hyperopisus bebe | reverse complement strand
TCTTGTATTTTGTGTGGTTATTTATGGTTAAGATTATGGCTGAGTAGGGGTTAATGTTGTCATTGTTAGGATTAGGGTTCTGCCCATAGAAATGAATGGATGGTCTCCACAAAGATATGAATACAAGTGTGTGTGTGTGTGTGTGTGTGTGTGTGTGTGTGTGTGTTTGTGCACTTTATCCATGATTTAGCAGCATGGAGGCGACACTGTGCCTGAAACTTTATATCATTTAGCTGGATAATTAAAGTCTGGCTGGACCCATAATGTCCCCCCAGGGTGTTTGCCTGGCTTGGGGTGTCTGTGGACACATCTGGCCCCCTTTTCCTGTCTCTGTTATCCTGATAAATCTGCTGCCTACAATCAACAGGCGTGTGAGAAGTACTCAGGAAAGCAATGAAGGCAGACAGACTGGCAGCGAAGCCTACTATACAGTCAAATGCAAATGAGATGTTACTGGCTCTAAGCCCTTTGACGGAGCGTCTCTTTATGCGGGCAGTGTTTGAGCCCCCCCCCAAGATGCCATCAGGGGCCACCCCTCCATAATCTCCATCCTCCAGAGGACAGAGCTTGTTCCACACATACAGAAGAAGTCAGAAACGGCCGATCCTTCTGAGGCCAAGAAACACCTAGCCCGCATCTTCCGGGTGATTGCCCCGCTCGCTAATCCCTGTAAAGTGATACGGTCGTGTTTAACACGCCGCAATTAGCCACTGAAAAGCTGCGCCCTTTATATAGCGTGTCACATCTGTTAGAGCAGCTTGTGAGAGTGCGGGAGCGAGATGGAGTTTTTATTTTTATGTTACAGGGCTGGGATTGAGCCTCCATGAAACCATAATGCAGGAAAATTACATTAATGAAACACAGACAAGTCGAAATAGTGTAATATTCAACAAGGTCTAGACATGTGTGTCTGAAGCAGAAGGGCAATGTACCACATATGAGTGAAAACAGCTCAGATTTGGGCACTTGAGGACGTTTGGCTGTGGTCTGTTCTGGGATAAGAGCAGCCAGTGTTTTACGCCGGTAGCTCGGAGATTAGGATGCTAATGGAAGGTGCTTAGACACTGGCTGCTTCTCTGCTCACCCCACCATGGCAGAAATCAGGCGACAAAAACGTCCCTCAGAGATGCTGTGCTGTTCAGACGATACCCTGTAGTTTTCAGCTTTTCTGAGACAGTAACATATCCTAGATATCCATTGGGTGCCTGTGCTATTACACATACTCCAAAAGGATGTGACTCAATACATAAAGCATACAGGCAAGATGAAGAAGGCCACTTCCTGTTCAGCCTATCATTAGATCAGCGGAGACACCTGATCTAAGTGATTATGAACATTATTATTATAGGTGTCGGGCGTAGTGGCCCCCCATCTCAGAAACAGTCACCGTCTGGGGTTTTTCTCCCACTGCAGTGTCTATTGTAAACAGAAAACGGTGTGATAACCCAAAAATCATCCAGTAAAAGGGATTCCTGCAGCCAAAACAACCTCTTTTAATGTGAGAGGTCAGAGGAGAGTAACCAGACCCGTTAAAGTCAACAGGACGGCTACAAGTGCAAAAATAACACCAGAGGCGCAGAGAGGCTGCTCTTAATGAACAGATTGGGTTCCTTTTAAGCAGATCTGGAGGCAAACTGGGGTCCCACCAGTTACTAGCCAGGTGTACTGAATAAAATCCCCATTTAGTGTAACACCCTGATAAAAAATAATAAATCCCCTTGTCCTACTGATAAAAATATACCACAGGCACTAAGGCCGCTACTGCCCTGCTGGGGTACAAAGTCTCCCACCTACACCACAGATAGACTCGCTATTCGTCCGTCTGCACATGCTGTCTGCTGGGGTGAAGCCCACTTGTGTGAAGTGCCCATTAAGAGGATATCATTGGTTAGGGAGTCATGACCATCTCTAAGCTCAGGCAATCCCTGAACCTTTCTGCACCTCAAAGCTCACAGAAATACCCCTCAGAGTACAACCTGCCCAGAAACACTGCACAAAGTTCCCCCCCACCCCATTCCCTTTTATCTAATTCTGTCCTCAGGGTAATTAGCACTACCCAGTGGAGGAGAACCACCGGCCAATAAGGGCACCACAATTATACCTCAGCCCATCCCCATGTATTGATGTGCACCTCCCCCCCCTCCCCCCAATGGCCCCTGCACTCTCAAACTGCCTCCCCATCAAGAAGAGGCGTAGTTATTAACAAGCATTCCCCAGCAGTTTGTCCACCCCATGACAGTGTAGTTCTGTCATATTACACCGTAACGCTGCCATGTAGAACGTGATAGTCTGTCAGAAAGAGGGGCGGAGCTCAGGCCTCATGCAAACTAATGAAGACTGATCATGTCTACATAAAGACTAGGGCAGCCTAACGGGCTTTGCCCCCCACCCCAGAGGATCATTTTTTACCCTGGAGGCAGTGTACATGAGTGATATGATTTCATCATCATATTGTCATTAATTCACCCTCAGCTAGTGTGACATGACATGCACAGTGTATAATATGGATAGCTGATGATATGTCTAACCGAAATGATATATACATATAATTACAAACTTTGTGTTTTTGTTCTTAGGATAGTTTCACACAGCTAATCTGAAGTCATTCAGCACCTGAATGAAACCTTTAAGAAATCTTTGTTAAATTGCTTTGACTCAAGGCTTTATTGCAAAGCCTGCACTTTCTTTATAGGGGATGTCAATGGCAGGACAAAGTACAAACAGCTGCAGTGTGGGATTTATATCTAATATTTAACACATGAAGACTGGGTAAACACAACTATAAAGAATCGATTTCAAATCCAGTCGTATTTTACCTTAATCTACTTACATCTAAGCTTTTCTTCTGGAAAGAGGATCCACTTGTCCAGAGCAGCCTTCCAGACACCAAAGAGGTGTGGGATGGGTTCAAGATTCTTGCAGCATTGATTAGATACGTGCCGAATGAATATTTATGAAAGGATGCATTAGCGCATAATGAGAAGGATCAGGTGTTTATCATGTGAGTGATTATTGCTCCTTCAGAAGCCAGTTGCTGTATTTACTGAAAATCCTGAAGAGTAAAAAGAGGCAGACAATGTCAGGCTTTTGTCATTTAGGCATCAATGTATATGTCACTGTCCTAGGAGGCTGCAGGTGTCTGGTGGCTCTTTCAAGTGCCAGTACGCACAGCACATGGCATCCCACTTGTAAACACTGGGGGGCGCCAGCAGAGATTTTTCTGATTGCAGACTGCTTTTATGTCCCTTGTCGGTAACCCTGCTGGAAGGCCGCAGGTGTAATGGCGCACTGTTATCAGCTGCTGAAAGGCATTAGGTTGCCCTTTCCTCTCCCCTCGGCCCTTAAAAAGATGTGACACCCTGTGTGTTTATGCGCCTGCCTGTGCGTAAGAGTCACCAAGACAGGCAGCCCCTTCCTGGTCAGTGACAGGGATTGGGGGCCCAATATGATTTGCTTTCTTGGGCCCCAATATCTCTAACAACAACTCTGCCCTCAGATACAGAGCGAGGAATTGTCTGAGGACTGCATGTGGGCTTGTTCTGAGGAGGCAATGATTTGTCCAAAACCAACTGGCCCACTCCCTCATCAGTGATCAATGGTCCTAACCCTTGGCAATGTGATCCCACCCCCATTCTGAGTTGGATATTTGAATATGGAAGCTTGGGCTGGGGGGTACATCTCTTCAGGTATAAAGGCCAGTGAAATATCACTCAGCACCAGACAGCAGCTGGATGATTGACACATGGGCTTTGCATGATCTTATTTTTACTATAGTGAGACCTGCAGGAGCAGGCAATTGTCTGCATCTGTCCGTTGGCATGGTAACACCCCCCTTAATGAAAGCTATCAGTCTGGTGTGCAAATATCTAGCTCCCCCTCCTTTTCTGTGCCCCCTCACCCCATCCATTACATGCCTTGGGCACAGATACTCTTTGATATACAGTGAAATTCAATCAGATACTTAATTATGTCTTAACACGCGTACCTGCCAGCTGGCTTTATTCACATGCTCCTGATTAAAAGAATTAGAAAAATGAAATTTAATAGTAAATCTAAATGGGGGAATGGGCTTATCTTTGTGTCGCTGTCATTCCCAAATTATTCACTGTCCTCTATGAATAAGTGTGGTTGTATTACTTACAACCTATATACTGTATATGTATATATATGATATAAGCATTTCAGCTATTTAAAAACCACATAATACAGGATGAAGTCAATATGAATTCAAATTTACATCGGCTATACTGGTTATGGACAGAATGGAATGGGTTGATAATATTCACGATGGCAATGATGAGTAATATTGCATTGAGTATAATAATCGGCTTCCGTCACGCCTGAAAATATCTGGTTCTCTGGTTCTATTTTGATACTCGCAAGTTGAGAGCGGACTTTAACTTAATCCATTAGCTTATCCAACTCGAACTAAGGCTCTTTCGAAAGATCATTTGTTTATTTGCTTTTTTTACATACAATTAAAAATTATTCCACCAGCGGCTATTACGCATGGGAAGGTTTGGGTTGATTAATAACAATTAAAAAAAAACGCGCAGAGTAGCGTGATGAAATTGAAAGCGCTATGATCAGCGCCGGTGTTAAGTGTATGTATTATGTATTTATTTAGACCAATTAACACACGCCCACATTTGGCCGTTTTGGTGAGTTTGGAAACTGCGACATCAATCATTAATATGTTTTGATGAAGGACACAATAATTAATCCCACAGAAACCGTGAGCAGTCGCACTCATCCGCGACTACGTGGAAACCATGGCCAGCGAACGGAGAATTTATTACTGTGGGGTTGCAGCGCCCCCCTGGGGCAAATATCAGATTTGTACAGACACCGCGTCTTTAATATGCTTGAGTTATAAATTGCCCTCGTCACTAACAAGGGTCTGACCAAGTTCAGAAGGTGGATGGATTAATGGATGGATAGAATTATTGATTTAAATGAATTGTTAATTTTATGGGATTACGCTCAAAAGAAACATATGCAATTTAAATTGCATAATGTTTCAGAAATTTGCAGTTTACGCCAACATTAGTTTAAATTTTAAATTATTTATTACTTCACATTATTTATTTAGCAGGCGCTTTTGTCCAAAGCGATGTGAAATAGCGGCAGATGGTACATTGTTACCACTACCTGTTATAGTCAAATAGTAATAGTAAAAAAATACATGTTCAAAAAAAGTAAACAAATATTTAATAAATAAAAAATAAAAATCAACCAGAACTAGTTTAAATGATTATGTTTAAATTAACTTTTAATGTTCATCGCGCGCTTTGCAGCTAGTAATAAATATGTCAAGTCAGGGTATTATTACAGCCCACGACTATGACGAAAGTACATCTACTGTATAGCGCCAGAAGGAAAAGAAGCAAAGCAGTAATAGAATTACCACTTGACGAAGATTTAATGCTTGGTGGATGACACTTTATGGCTGCACACCTCCCATTTCGCTGCATTTCCCTTCGTAGTGTGCCGTCGGATCGCTCTACTTTTCACGTTTTCACAGCTTCTTCATTCCGCCGATTACCTGCGCGTGCAGCGCCACCGACTGGACAGTTTCCATTATTACAATATCATCATTGTGCTGTACTGTTCTACAGTCGTGCCAAAATACAAATAAAACATCATGTTTCGAATGAATTTCAAATTAAACACTGTGTGTGTGTGTGTGTGTGTGTGTGTATGGGGGGTGTATAGGGTGGGCAGTTCACAAGTAGTTGAAAGACGGATGAGTGACATATCCTGCGAGAAAACTTTATGAATCGCGGTTAGAGTCTTCCCGGTGGATAAATTGTTTAAAGGGATGTTTTTTAAATGGGGTAACACCTCTGTGAGATTTGGCAGATTGGCAATTGTTTATTTTGTTGCTAAAAGATATCTGATCAAGTAAATTATTGAAGAAGAACAATTGGCTGTGGAGGCCGTCCCGGGGGATTTTCTGAATAATTCATCACTAGCAAATGCAGTGAACACAAGTGAACACACTGCTGACCCCTGGTGGTCAGACCTCCACTTCAAATAGGATAATGATGAGGCAACACAAACGCGATGTATTGTATTAAAGGTGAAGTTTATAAAATGTCATAAGCTAAGTAATTATAACTCGATTAAATGGCTGACATATGATATTTTTCCGGCTACATGCTACCTGCAATAAGGCACTTACTTTAATAAATTTCATGAAATCAGCCCTTGAGATTGTTATGCTCTTAGTGTTGCCAGGACGTTTTTGTTTCTTCAAATCACCTTGAGATTTGATTTGAGTTTTATTCCCAGTCACTCTGTGTGGGCGGGAGGTCAGCTGAAGGGGTATGCACTGTCAGGGGGGGTCGCGATCACATTCCACCAGCGGTGTAAATCACATCTAAGGGGGCAGCTGCTGACAGGCAGAGAGGCAAAATGTGGCGTGAGGGAGCGCAGAGGAAGCACCGCCTTGAGGTGAGGCCGTGCTGAGAGCGGAATTGTGGTTCCCTGCCTTGCCGAGGAGACGGGAGGCAAGAAAACAGCAGATAATGGGAGCAGATACAGATATGCGATTATGTGTTTTTTCTGAGTTTTCATCATTCTCATTTTTGCTGTCTATCTTCCTGGTGCTGTGCTGTGCACTTCAGCCTTAACAGAGAGAGCCCTGATTGGCTGTCGTAAGCAACGGCCCCCGGGAGTCAGAAATCGATCCTGTGCTCTCCACTCTCACCCACCTCTTTAGTCAATACCATATTGCAAGCTATTTATACATCAGTTCCATCATGTTTAACAGACTGGGTTATGCACAGCAAATTGCTAATATAACAACAGGAATTACTGAAACATTAGCTCGTAAATCTTAAGTCACTTTTTTTGTTGCCCAGAATCTTCTGGGCTATTTTTACAGGCGACAGGAAGTGACATCAAGCACTGTCATGTGTACATGACTTTCAGTCATGTAGTCCAGGGGTCAATTTCCTATATTATATATATAGCATAAAAAAACCAATATATATATATATATATTTGACTTTTTATCACTCCCACATTTGCACATTCTGTTCTCATTTGAAAAAAATGGAAATAAAGGTATGAAATCGCTGATTGATCCGGCACCCGACCCCCAGCCCCCCCCCCCCAAAAGGTGGAGAAGCCCTGATATAGCCTTTAGTATCCCAGTTACCTTCCCTAGTGAATTTAATGGCTGCTGTGTGCTTGGACTGCAGGTGTTGACCCCCACCCCCCACTGTTGTACTGCAGCTGATTAGTTTGGCTCTGTTTCTGTTTTTTTTATGCCTGTAATTTGCAGTTCGGGGGGGGGGGGCAGCCAAGGCAGTTGCTTCACCACAGAGGCTTGTCACAGAAGATGTCACCCTCAGCTGCACCCTGATCTCCAATGCCTGCCTCCACATTGCAAAACACTCAGAAACTCAAGGAGCCAGTGGAGGCCTCCGGAACATTCCGCTTGTGCCTTACAGGGCTTATATGTCAGCGTCCGCGGTGACTCAAGACCACGCATTGGGTGGCTCCTTCCGGCAGAGCGGGGAGGGTGGCGAGGTGCTGTCATCACGCAGTCCACACGCTATCATCATACTGTCCGCATGCTGTCGTGAGCCTGTCAGGACGCGTTGCAGGTGGCGGAGGCTGTATTATTATCTCTCTGCAGGGTTCGGGAAATGCCCAGAAACATGCGCGCAGCCTGAACGTGTGCAGGCAGTGAACAAAACGCAGCCTCTGTGCTTTCGCAACAACAGCTCGGTGATGCTATCCAAATTTACGCTGATATCATTAGTGGTTGATTAGGCCCCTGCAACAAATAAAATCTCTAGGTGATTCGAAGAAACAAAAACGTCCTGGCGACACTAAGAGCATAACAATCTCAAGAGCTCAAAATCGATGAAGCACGGTAGCATTAAAGCGCTGTTTGAGTTGATGACACACCTCAAATCATGGGCATAAATTATGGGGGGGATGGGGGGGTTGTAGCCCCCCCCAATAAATCAAAACCAGCTAATACAACCCCCCAATAATCATGTTTCTCCCGTAATGGGTGGAGACCTCAACGCCCCCAATGTTCCAGCCAAAGTTACGCCCTTGCCTCAAATATATGCAACATTATGTACATAATATCTACAATTACATTGTGACGTATTTTAGTTTAAGAGTTGTTGCACGTTCAAATCCTTGAGTGGCATTGCTGTACAGCTGAGCTGTGTTAAATCTGTGACTGGTCATCTTTATAAGGCTGTGAACTGTGTGTCGTAGATGCAGCCGTCTTCTGATAGATAACAGTCACAGAGAGAATTAGGTAGAACAAAATGCTTCGCCACTGTTTCAGGAGCCAGCTGCTCTTCATGATGGGGTCCCACTCCATCAGCCAAGAGGGACAGGCCTATATCTGCTTTCAAAGGGCATTACGTAGATGACACAACTCCTTAGCTGCCTGTGTCATCAAAGGGGAAGGTGTAGTAGAAATCGCTCCAGGGGTAAACAACGTTTATCTCTGCTAAGAATCTGTGTAAGCAGATTGTGTCTAATAAGGTAAGATTCAGTAACACATTTTATGCAGTTTTCCTAAGCAAGGACTTCCACTAAGCAAATAACATGGATTGATAGACACAACATTAATTTTATCAGGGTGAGCGTGATGTGACAGATTATAGCTCCAGCACTGCAAGTCGCTGGCTTGTAAAATTTAATCAGTAGCAGGAATCTCTTCTGTTACCCATCATCTCTTTTGTTACCCGTCATGTCTCCCTGTCATTGTGTGTCGAAATAGCACATACTGTATTTGCGTGTGTGAGGTGAAAATCCCTGACTGACGTGACCTGTGCTCAGGAAGTCAATCAGAGCTGTCCATGCTTGTCACCCCGAAACACTTCCCTTGTTCTAGAGTAATAATGTGCACACATGCATGCCCTTAGTTGCAATTTATATGCTGTTGCAGCAGAATTTGGTGAGGGGCTTTGTGGGGCTCTGTGTGTTAGGGTGCTGGGCCTGTGATCAGAAGGTTACCAGTTTAAAGTCCAGTTTAAATGTTGTTGTTGGGCCCTTAACCCCAATTTTTCCAAGGACTGCCTTACAGTGCTTTCTCAAAAAATACTGTTTTGGATGTTATCATCTGCTAAATAAAAAAAAAAAGTGAATATAAGAGGGGTAAGGGGTTGTGCAGTGGTTAGTGTTGTTGTCTCACTCCTCTGGGACTGGGGTTTGCCCCAGCTGCATGTGTGTGGAGTTTGCAGGTTCTCCATGTGTTATCATAGTAAGGTGCTAAGGTGAAGTGGTGTCACACAGGTGTGAATGGTGTGTGTGCTCTGTGTTGGGTGGGCGCCCCCTCCTGGGTTATTTGCTGCCTTACACCTATAGCCTCTGGGATAGGTTCCAGACCCCTGCTACCCTGCAGGTACAGAAAATAGATGGATGGATGGATTTAAGAGATGTAGATGATTCCTGGTTCTGCCACAAGGTTTGTTGCGTTTTGCACATAGAGATTTTTTCCCCAAAATCATCCTCAACTCCAAGGTTACTGGAGAAATGCTCCATCCCTCCCTTCCTGGGCAGCAGTAAAACTCTATCTTCAGCATCAATCCTGTGGCGGGGTGGGGGGAGGCTACACTGCACCCCCAGATACCTGCTGCAATTTCACACTGCCAGATTCTTTGGAGGTACAAACAGCAAAGGCATTTTGGGAAATGGAGTCCCAATGGAGTGGCAAAATTTTACATGATTGCCCCTTTGAATTAAAACCCTTTCTTCTCCTAGTTTTATAGTCTCAAGTGGAACCTCCTTTGCAGTAATGGTTACAAAACACCAGCATTTTGTGTCTGCAGTGCCAAATGCAGCAGATTGAGGCGTGGACTTCATTTTCGAACAAACTGGGGCCATTAAACAACCTTTGCAATAATGGTGAATAATTCACACTGCAATCAGAGAAATTGTGTTTGCATTCCTTGTTACAGTGTTATCAGCAAGCACGCCTCAAAGGGGGCAATCTAAACATTGCCCCAGGCAATGGGAAGGGCAGCAGAGGCAGTAAAGAGTGAGAGGAAACACAGATTTTGCTCCTGGACCTAAGAAATCATAGCTACATTATTGATTATCAAGTAATGCCTGCCAGATAGTTAGTAATGAATCTCACAGGCTCCTCCCTTCATGTGCTGTTTGATGGCAGTTATGTGTGAAGGGCTGTAAATGGCTCATTTCCTGAGCCGTTTGCTGTCCACCTCACTACAACACAGAGCTTATAACACAGCCTTAGGATTGGCTGGCTGCCCCTACAACCTTGTGTATCCCTTAAAAATACACATTACACCTTAAACACAAGGAAAGAGGTTCAGGGCAAGCAAAGCGCCTGCAAGGGATCCTGAAGAAATCCTAATGTGGGCTGCAATACAATTTAGTCTGAGCACGCAGAAGCATGTGTAAGCGATGCATCAAATATTGTAATTACAATGTAAAACTGGCACTAGGCCAGGTGCCAAGAGATGCTGCATCTGAAGGTGACAAGAAGGTGCTTTCAGTCCCCTGGAGCAGCTGGAATATTCTGCCCTGTCCTCAGTTGTGGGATGTTTGTCGTCAATCAGGGGCCCCAGCCTGAGTAGCTGTAGTGATGCGGCTGGCTGACTCTGCAGGCTGAGCGAGAGCGTAATGGAGGCCGTTCTTCATGCCCAATAGGGAGACGTCACAGCCTTGGCTTGTTTGGGATCGGAGGGGGTTGAGGTTATTTTCTCATGTAATCATTTAGCCCTGAGCCACCACTGATAAGGGTGGCTGTAAATCTGCCTGGAGTATAGCTGGATTTATAAGCTCGGCCTCCGTTGTGTTCAGGATGAGGTTGCGTGGTACTGAACATTAGATTTATGCAGAGTACAGACCCCGTTCCCCCTAACCCCTGCACAGTCAGGGAGACTTCAGTCCTGAGCACATCGTGGCTGGCAGGTTAGTCCCTAATTTAGCCCTTTAGCATCCTGCTCCTGAAGATTACAGCAGTATTTACAAATGGCGCATCACGTGACCCCCAAACACCAGGCGAAATCAATGCTGCTCTGATAGTGACTTCAATCGATTGAGATTAAGAGCTGATGACAGACTGAAGCACACTGTGCTGATCCTTGGGCTGGTGATTCCCAGGCTGCTCCTAAACGTTTAAATGCTCGGCTGCCACACAGAAGAGCAATGGACCATTATGCTTGGATACATGTGTCCTTTCAGCCAGTCTGATCATCCAGGCCTATCCTAAGAGGGCACTGGGCAACGCATGACCATGAAATCAGATATGATAGTCAATTAGCCGACCAAAGTGCAGAATAAGCCTTATTGCCGTTGTTAGAATAATTGTTATTAGTTATTAGCAAAATGATCATACTTCACTTGTGCATGTTTCTAATGGAAGAAATATGGTGGGTTTTTCCCTTTCCTACAGGTTAGTGTCCTTAGCTATTTTAATGCATTCTGCTGTTCATCCGTCCCCTTGACCTGGCCGTAGCTGGTAGGGAACCAAGAAGCCACCGAGCTCTTTGATTGGCTGCTCTTGGCACCCTGACAGATGATGGGATTGGATGGGGGGAGTGGCAGGGATTGATGAATCTGCACTATATTTATGCGCTTGATTAAAACACCGAAGATCATACTGTGTGTATCTGCCTATATTATTTATTAAAATATTGCTCCCGCAGACTCAACCAAACGAAACTCAGCTCGTGCTCTCTTGCAGGTGTGAAAGGATGGGGGGATGGTAGGGGCTTTGCTGCTCCTGCTACCAGAGTTTGATTAGACATGTCTGGACACAGATCAGGTGCAGAGGGAATAGCAGGCTAATCTACTTTCAGCCTGAAGTCTATTCACAATTCAGATAGCCGTCATAGTGAAGAAATGGTTGCTTTCCCTCCTTCTGCCGCCGTGCGTCTCCTGGCCCGGCCCTCCCTTCTCACTCCTGCCTCCTCTCTCTCCCTGACCTGCCTCCTCGCACTCCCTCTCCCTCTCTATCGCTCCAGCATCCTCCGCACTTACTTGCTGTGACAGAAGCCAGCTTCCCCATGACAGAGCTGCTCTTTTCAACCCTCTCCACCACAGCTCAAAGGAGGGATATACAACCTGCACAGAACGGGGGGGGGGGGGCATTGGGGGGGGCGATTGTGGCCATTTTGGGGTGTTGAACTGTCTCCTCTAGACCAGCCTAGATGAAACTTTCTTGGTTTTTGCTCTTCATATAAGAAAAGTTTTGTGAAGAATGTTTTCCCGCGAACGGATGTAATGGACGGTGAGCTGTACCTGAACGATAGGATACATTCTCATGGAATAGAGGGACATTTCAGCAACTAGCTACCCAAATCTCGCTAAACTTTGTGTGGTTACCCATGCGGGTGAGTGTTGAACTGTATCTAGCTGGTGGATAGCTATAAAACTTGCAGACAACTTTACTCCTTGGGTAGCGGTACGGGGTGAAACTATCTAGACCTCCACTGCCAGGGGGCGATGTGGGTGAGTTCCAGGGCTGTCACATGCTTCCACTGAGTCCTCGAACCCTGGCCAATGGGATGGCGGCCCAGGCTCAGCTCCTAGCCCTGCTTCTCCTTCTCCTGTGGAGTCTGATGTCCAGTGTGGCTGCTGAAGGTCCAGGAAGGCATAAGATCAGGTGGAGGCCAAAGGAGAACAGGATCCGTGAGTAGCTTCAGCCCTCCGTCCATTTGTCTCTCCTTCCCCTTGCCCCGCTTTATTGGTGCCTGGTCCCTTTAAGACAGAAGGAGCTTTGGTGCTGTCTATGGTGGGAACAGCCTTTAAAAGACTGTACACTAATCACTGCTCTGCGTCCTTGTGGGAAACAGTCAAAGGAGAGGAGAAAAAGGATAGAGAGATGAAAAAGCACTTGTTGTCTCTGTCACATCTCCTCTATGGTTTCGGCCCTTTTTTTTTTTTGAAGCTTTGTTGTGTCAAGTCAAAGTTCTGTTTCTGCTCATCCTTCCTCTCTCTTTTCTCTTCCTCTCACTGCTTCTTTTCTCTACATTAGCTCGCAGGCCCTCATTAAGGGAGGGTTTTCAAAGGGGTTGATCGTGGCGTGTCAGGGGGTGGGAGGGCTGGGGGGCGTCTCAGACGAGTACCGGCTGCTGAATGTTGTGTGCGAGCAGGAGAGAGAGAGCCCCCTTTGAGTAGCACCGTTACAGCCTTCTGCCCTCTGGTGGGATTGTGTGGCTGCTGCTTCAGGTTGGCTGAGTTCTCATCCATTGACCAGCCTACGTCTGCTGACTGGCATGGCTTTGCCCACGCCACGTGTATGTACTCATGTGTGTTTTCCTGAGCTGACCGTCCAAATTCACCCATAGTCACACCTATTCCAGTACTTGCTAATGTATTGCTCTACACTGGGTAGCAGCTACATGTGCGGCTGTCAAGGCTGCCTTGAAAGAGTGTTTGATGTCTCGGCATATGAGAAACCATCAGATTGTACTGACACAGTAAGGTATGAGTCTTCCTGTATGTCAGAAGCCTCCCTGTTTATTTTCAGCAATCAGCCAACCAGAAAGAGGTGATGCGTCTCCATTTCCACCTGCATGCCCACATTAAGGTTCATCTGGAATGGCTGACAAATGGAATCTCATAATTCACCACTGGGACCAACACCCGACAAGAAATGACCGGATAAAACGTCGGTAGTGGGAGGCTGGGTATTG
>JAODJW010000036.1:16167271-16179406 GCA_026777045.1 Hyperopisus bebe | reverse complement strand
ATGGTAGGCGTGTCCACAGTTTTGGCCACTAGGGGTAAATGTATTTCAATTAATATAGAAACGTTTGCAGAATATTTTGGCGCCTAAAGGCCCTTTCCCACCACAGGAACTTTTTTAGGAATCAGAAACATCTGTCACATTCTCACCACAGGAATTTGACCCGACAGTAGTTCCTGGAAGGTAGTTCCTGGCCATTTTCTTATTCCCTACTCTGTTTAAGTTTATAGTAACTTTGCTGACTTTGCAAAAATCTTTGCACCAGCGCTAACTTGGAAGTTATGCAGAAGTGCCTGGACTAGAGAGTGAAGTAGTGGAGCAGATCTGGAGTAGATGTTATTATTGTTGTATCTTAACTACATTAAACGCATCTGTGAATTTTTTTGTTTGTTTTTTTGCTTGCATCTCCATATTTCTGGCTTGGAAATTTCGATCTTCGCAACTCAGTGTAAAAGTTTAAATGATAAACATGTTGCAGGCCCTATAACAGAGTCTTGTGGGCTGGTACTTAGAGCCTCTCATCTAAGTAGAGTTACTCATCCTTGCTGTATTTTACAGGATCCCATATTGTAAAATAAAATCCTGTATCCTGTTTTGAACCAATACAAGTCATGATATGTGACCTATTTTCAGACTGCCCCTACCTCCGACCCCCCAATAACTAACAAGTAACTAACTGAACACTTTGTTTATCCTCCCTTGTTTTGGCTGCTGGTGTGGTGTCCTTCCTTACGGAATTACATGTGAAGTTTAACGTACAAACCTACAAAAAAGGTTACAGTTGCTGTTGTATGGTGGCAAAGAGGCCCACAAAAGTAGCCAGAACTACAAAAGAAATACAAAAGTTCCCAGTCAAGACAACCCAGGAACTTGGAATCGGGAACTAAGATCCTGAACTTTGCTGAGGAAGCTGCTTAAGATGGTACAGTGTTCGTACACACGTCTCCTCAAAGCTGGCCGCTGTGAGGCATCCTGTCCTTGTCATGCACCATTCTGCTTTCAGCCCCCCTCCCAGAATGGTCCTGGCTCGCAGCCCTGTTGATAGAATGGAGTGTGGAAACAAAGCAAACGTGGACCTTGGCAGACTGGGGTCACGCACGGCAGATGCTAACGCGCGAACAGGCGAGACCGACGGCCTGTTAGGGGCGGCTGAGGGACCGAGGGCGAGAATGAGGGGGTGCATGCGGGCAGAAACGCCGAACCCCTTCAGCGTCTCCCGCTCTGTCCGCGTCGGCTTCGCATCGGAAGCCCTTTCACTGCTACTCGCATCCTCTTTCTCCCCATTTGCCCTTTTATGTCATGCTTCTCTGCGGGCGTCATGCATGGGGGCGCCCCCTGAATGATAAAACATGTGCAGATCTGTTCCAATGACCCCCCACTCCTCAGGGAATCTCTGTGTCTTTTCTGTTAGATTTCATACTGTTTTACTGGCCGTATAGCGGGAAGTTGGAAGGCCTTCACACCACTTTTTTTACACTTTTTTTCTAGTCCTTTCTCTTTTTTGTACCCCCTACTGACCTGCTTTTCCTATGTCACTTATTAACACAATATTGTGTTTTCCTTTATTCAATTCAAATGTCTGGGCCCATCCAGCAGACTGATGGATTTGTGTTGATAAAAACAAAAGTTTGGGCCCGGTCCGTATGCCCGTTAGTGTGACTGACTCTGAGAAATGGTGCCACCACACAATGTTACCAGAGAATCCACTAAAAGACCACATGCATACACAATGGAGTCTTTTCATAGTGGATTCACACATTGGCCTGGACAGATTTCATCACAGAGCCCAATCCTCATTGGTGCACTACTTACAACAGGATGTGACATCACAAAGGTTTCTGAGTTGGTTTTTTCCAGTCCAAAAAGTTTAAACATAAATAATAATAGAAGTTAACTAAGAAGCTAAGTTAACTAACCTTACATGTACTTTTTTATTGCAAGTTTTTGGAGCATGTATAATTGCATCACTTTGATTTTATAAGGTCAGTTAGGTGAAGAGCACCTCAGTGATGACTCATAGTGACCGTGATGAGGGAGCAAGGGTGTTAATAGGAAACAGTCCAGAGAACCTGCATCTACAGAGAGAGAGGTGTGAATCTTTCTGATGATGAACAGACTACAAGGTGGCAAAAGGCTCTAGAGTCACTGACAGGAAACAGTCTGTGATGCTTGAGTTGGTGGTGAGTCAGTCACAGAAGCCTTGGGTTTTTGCGGCAAATATGTGTGAGACTCCCAGAGCTGTGGACGCCTGAGGTGTTCTGGCACTGGTAAGGCGGCGTAAGCTGCTCTTCTCCCGTGAACGCCAGATCATCTGCGTCTCTCCCCATGCGGCCCGCTGGTCACTTCCTCTTTCTTTTTAGGCTTCACTCCAGATGTTTGACCATCTTTCACTTCAAGTACTCTGTCTGTCCAAACTGTGAAATGGGAACCACATGGGGCACATTAAGAATACGATCATCAATTAGCTGTGAGAAAAAGAAAAAAAATCTGCATGTCTGGTGTGGGTTAGATATCCAGTATCAACCTAAACTCCAGTGCTTGGAGTCCAGAGTTTTTGGCTAAATGAAGTAGCTTTAAAAATATTATTTCTAGGAAAAGACTTCTGACTGAGTGCTGTTTAATGGTCCATTTCTGCTGGACATATAAATACAAGTTCCTCTCACAAGAGCTTCAGACGTCCTTGCAAGCCAAAGCATGAGATATGGGGGATCTCAGCCCCTCCTGACACCTCAAAGGGCTCCCGCCATCATAAGACAAGGTTCCTGCACATACTTCATGGTTCACAGCTCACAAATGGACATGGGGTACGCTCAGTTCATTGGCGTTTTGTGATTGTGTGGAGTGCAATGAAAGAAATTTAACAGGAATGAGTCAAAATAATGAAAAAACATAAAACTTCTATAGTCCATCTTTTCATACTGACATGAATGGAATCCACACATAAGATCATTCAATAAAAATACCAGTTCTCAAGTTTCTGAGACCTACTACTTTTTTACATTTCAATCAGCACAAAGAACACAGCCATCAAAGTCAAAGCTGTAATTTTATCAAAGTACTTACATTTTTTTCCACTTAGAAGAAGAGATACTGAGACAGAACGCCAAATGCAGACCTTTCCAGAAAATAAAAAGAATGTTCTCATATTCTATGATATGTGGGGGGGGGGGGGGGTTCGCCTCTCTATAGTAAGCATCTTTTCGAGGAATGTTTTTGCTTTATGCCATTTTGTTTTGTTAGGTGATTTGGCATGAATGAAGGCCATTAAACAGCTTTAGACAGAGGGATGAAATGTGGGTCCTGCCGCTGCTGCCCCCACCCCACCGGTGCTGTGCTCTGGGCTTTGTGAAGGGTCCCCTTGCTTTGAAAGAGAGGCTCAGCGTGGAAACCTTGGGGTCCGCTGGGCTCTTTCACACTGGAAACATCACCCAAAAAAAGAAGCGATGTCCCAAACTCCCTTTGAATTTTAACAAGATCATCACTGGGCGAGTGTGTGGCTGGGGGGGGTGGGCGAGTAAGGAGCCAATATTTTGTGTGGTGTTTGACGTGGTTGGTCCATTTTCTGCTGTACTGGGCGGATGAATCCCCTTGTCAAGGCTGTTGTTTTCTGGTTTGAGGATTTTTCACGATGGAGGGAACCTCAAAGTGGGTCCTCATCAGATTGAGGTGCACAAGGAGGATCTACTGAGTCTTCTGATCTGTGCAGAGCCAGGACTGGGTGGATGCTATAGAAAGCGGGTGTAACTAGCTCTGAAGAAGGACTCTAGCACTATCTAAACATGCCAAACTAACTCCAGTAAGCTGGGTTTCTCAGGAAGCAAGTGTGGGCTTTGCGAATACGAGTTTGGGACATGCAGACCGGGACTCTCCTGTTAACCATTCTGGTCGTGCTGGAGGTAACCGGACTCCCAACCAAGAACTGGCTCACGAAGCATCGAAATGCCCATGGCCGCCGATGCCAGCAGGGGGAGCCACTGGGGGTGACACTGGGTCCTCTTCCCCTACGCCGTTTCCACAGTCGGGGACAGAAGTGCCATCAGAACCAGGACAGTAAGTGTGACCTCCACATTGTGCATCTCTCAGGAAACATATAGTTTTTCTTAATGATGCTTTAGGGTGATACCGCTGTTGACACTAATTGCACCAACTTTCCAGTCCATAAGAACTGTTCTCACAGAATGGAAGTTCACTTTTGTCCCTGTTGTACCTGTTAAACAATCTGTATTAGAATGAAATACAAATATGAGGGAGTCGCATGTCATGGCATGACTGGTCTTTCTAGTCACAGACCATATATGATAAGCTCCTGTCTCCCAAGGAGATTTCAGGGCAATATATACAGCACATGCAGATGCTGTTTGGAGTGATTTAGCTCTGATTCTCAGCCGATTCCCCTCCTGAGGTCTTCCCCAGATTAGGTCTCTTGACACGGCGGGAAGGTCTTTCTGCTGTTAGCACACGCAGAAGGTGAGGACTCCTTTAGGTCACCCTGGACTGTCTGGTTTGATTGATCTGTCCTCTTTGATGCATTTGACCTTCATACACAT
Source organism: Hyperopisus bebe (assembly GCA_026777045.1). Taxonomy (NCBI): domain Eukaryota; kingdom Metazoa; phylum Chordata; class Actinopteri; order Osteoglossiformes; family Mormyridae; genus Hyperopisus; species Hyperopisus bebe. Next base: position 16,174,862 of record JAODJW010000036.1, on the reverse strand, counting down.
TAAGCTGTCTGCTGGCTTGTTTACTTGCTTTCACATGAGAGGTTTAGAAGCCAGGCAGCACGGTGACTGCAGGGTTTCGGGTTTGAAACTAGCCTCAGCTCTGTGATCTGTGTTTCCACGCATTAAATACGGCTCCTCTGGGAACTCGACTTTGTTCCCATGCTGAAAAGACATGTGCTTCAGGTGAAGAGGCAAACTTATGTCCTCATCGATGAAGTGGTACATCCCAAACTATGCTTCATAATTTCACTTTAAAATAGTGAATTCATAAGCTATTTAAAATGACTGGCTTGAGTGGGTGGTACCATGGCTCCATTCCAGAGTTATGGGCTCGTTCTCCCCGTGATTGTGGACATTTCCTCTGGGTGCTGAGACTTTCTCCCACAGTCCAAAGGCACCCACCCAGGTGCCCGGGTGCCCGATGCCTGCTACTCTGTGCCAGGAAGAGGCTCCACACTCACCCCGAGCCTGTAATGAATGAGTGCTTATGGAAAATGCACGGATGAGGATGAGAGATAGGAATGACGATTAATGTTACAGGTCTACTTTCACTCCTTTTACCCATTTTTAAATATCTTGCTTCGGATATTTCATTGCCCATGGGCTTCGTCTGGGAATTCTAACCAGCTACTCTATCCACTTTCCATCTCTTTAAACGTTTTTAACTCTGCAAACTTAATGCAGCTCTTCAAAACTGTATTTGTGCTGAGGTTTGATTAAATGTTTGCTTCATGTCCAGGAGCTTTTAAAATGTTAGAAACCAGCCAGCGCCTTCTGCTAGCTTTCTGCCAGTCAGCTGACGAGACTGTTTGCTGCCTGGAGACGCATTACAGTCACACCAAAGTGCCGCTGAAGGTCAATAGTTTGGTCCGATGTTGCCAGGCACAGCTATGCTTGTGGACGTTTCACTGATCTCAAAAGCCCTCTCCCACTCCGACTCCACCCCCCATGACATTGTGAGTGGCATGTCCCCTCAAACCACAGTCTAAATATGTGCCCAAACTGGCACCATTTGTGGTTCACAAAGCAAGAAAAAAATTATAATAAAATGTGGTCAAGGAAGGAGATGAAATATCCTTGTTGCGGCCTAACAAATTATACTCACTGGTGACATTCAGGTAAAAAACACCAACAGATGGCACTTTCGTTAAATGTTTCTCCAAGGAGGTCAAATTTGAGCTCAACTTTAACTGAAAGTGATGTTACGTATTATACGTAGCATTTTACTGCTCTCTTTCGACTCCGAGCTGCCTTTAAGTTATGAGGTGACCGAGAAACATGAGAAGAGCAGGGGAGCCTGAGGCTTAAATACTGTTAGCTGTTAGAGAGTCGAGACCGACACACCCTCCTCCTACTGCCCAGACGTGTACATCCACAGCGGATCTACGGCAAACGCTTACATCTCTCCCCGTGATATTTCTTAGTCCAGGGTCCTGCTGTTCCGTTCCACTGGCTGCATGCATGCACTGCCGTTTCCCCTCATGCTGTAATGCAGTGTAACAACATAACGCCACGTTATCTGCGGCTGATGTGATCGGGCAGGAGAGAGGGATTAAGGGCGGGGCCTGTTGATCCAGGGAAGCCAAAGCACTTCTCCTTCGCTTTTGTGTTGTGTGGTAACCGGTTACAGCTGCCAGAACTTATGCCTAGTTTTACAAGAAAGCCAGGAGAACCAATCCAGCCCATCTTATGCATTTTGCTACTTGACATGTCTCATACATGCCTATAATAAACGTTAGCATAGTGTATAATAAGTGTTAACAGAAGGATGATTACTTAGAGGGCATCTGGCATCTGTGCCATGATGAACTCGATAATTAAAATAAAAACTGTTATTCAGTCAATGTCTCCCAGCTTGACTTTTAAAGGCTGTACCTGTTGCCAGTAGCCCAGCCTGGTGTCATACTGTTTAAGGTAAGGGGTGTGGAGGCAAGCCTGCACATCTCACTGTGTCACAGCACCACTTCCATTTCAGTGACGGCGATCTGGCCACGCAGCAGCGGCAGAGTCTGGAAAATTAGAAGATTTGTGGTGGAAAAAGAAAATGGAGGAAAGGAAAAGGAAAGAATAAAGGAGAGAGGCTGACCCAGATCTGAGTGCAAGAAACATAAATCTATACAGAAAAGATGTCAATATTAGGTTTATGAATAAGCACAACAAGGATATTTTAACAAGAAATGAACTGAAATAGAAATTATGTTGCAAAAAAATGATTCCAAAAATCACACATGACAGGCAGAGCAGATCAGTATATAGGAAAGGACACTATAGTACTTCAGGAAAAAACTAGGAGACAGGTGCCACTCAAGGTGAGAAAAGCTATGTTCTGTATACTCATATGTATACAGCCTGTCAGCATAGTGAAACTGAATGTCAGAGAAACTTACGCGTAGACACCATAGAGACCATATTGTTTTACAGTGTTCTGTAATTACAATGTTTTTATTGTTATTATGGATGTAGACTTAGGTTACGTTCATATAACCTGGTAACAGACGGAGGAAAAACATTTAAACAATTATTTGTGCACTTGAATTACTGACCGAAGTCTGCAGTTCGTAAACGATAACAGCCTGCAGAGGGCGGTATTGCGCTGGCTATGAGCATCAGGCAGTAAAACCGCACCACAGTGAGCAGTCTGATGCGCGTAGGAGAACTAAAGTAGAAAATTACAGCATTTAAACTGTAATTTTGTATTTTTGTTGGAATGCGACTTGTGTACAGAAATAGCGTTTCAGAAATATTACTGAATTGGTCACTGTGGCGTGGTTTATAATCCACTGTGTGTGTGTGTGTGCGCGCGTTTGTGTATCAGCAACCACGTACCATCTAAGGTTTACTAGACCATACATATAGGATTATGTCCTGCGTACATTAGCATTTCTTTGATACCGCCGACACGAGCAAGCTATGATCTGCTTAGTCTAGGTGGGACTGAGTCATCCATGCTCGTTAAATATTTAGAACAATGTCCTTACCCTTAGTTAAATGTTTATTGAATTAATAATACTACATTTAAACGTTTGACCCAAATGCATATTCCCGTATGCGAATTATATAGAATAGGCCTACTGAATAAAAAAGTCAATTATACGGTTCTTTCACTCTTTTTTCTTTTAGTTGTTGTAGTACTTTTATGTATTCGGTTAGGGTATGTAAAAGCAGAAAAACGATGAAGTGCCATGCCATAAGCGTAACGCCACGCTTCCCTGCGTTAGTAAGCCTTATACCTTACTTTGTAAAGTAGATTAGGATCTTTGATCACGGGGAGAGGAAAACCCCGTTCCCGGCTAATCGCCTCTAAAGTGAATTTTAATTGACTGATTAAGATGGTATCTTGCTACAGCGGATTGCACTTGGGATTTAAAGTCCAGCGCAAAATAACACGGAAAGAGGCTATCCAGCGTTATACTGCAACTGGGCGACACTAGCTACAGTTTTTACCGTATTAATACCGAGGAGATGGTTTCAGGGACCTTTCAGCTGCCAAATGTCACAGTTTGACCCAAAAGCCCGCGATTCAACGAAACTGCGCGCGTTGTTAAGGAGAGTACCATTAAAACAACAGTACCTTATTATAAAAGTAAAACTTCACATTTTTAAATGTACGTTATTAAAAATGTGGATTTTACTTTTTTCCTCAAATCATTTGGTTAATATACTGTTGAATCAATAAAGGGCATGTTGAAGACATTAGAATTTATAATTTGATATCGTACAGCAAAATTAAATTAAACGATACTTCGAAGGTAGTTTGACTGCAGTGCGTTGAGGAATCCAGCCCGTAAGAGGTTAAACGGCCTCTTTGGAAAAGTCCATTGTTTGCCATGAAGAGGGGGGAGTGGTCTGTACCATTCCACGAGCCTTTCAACTCGACTGAATGAGGAGCCGTTGTTTCCAGTCCCCCATGCCGGAGGTGAAGGGGTCCACTTGTGCCCATAGAGGGATTCAGAAACTCAATTAAATATCGTGGATACAACTTGAATAAGCCTCGATCATCTAAAAGCTATTGGAACTGCAACAGAACTGTAATATAAAGGAGATGAAGAAGTGAGTGTGGTCCATTGCTGATGCATGTACCTTGCTGGATCTCAAGCAATTACTCCTTATCTGGGCGACGAAATCCAGAAAAGTTCCGGGGATCCAAAAAGAGGAGAGAAAGTCAAAGGGTACAGGATGATGTGACTGGGAGCATTGAAGTGTACAATCAGGAGCGATTTTTCACAGCTCATTTCAGAAAGTCATTGCACTTATTAAGGATTAACAAGACTGACTTTATCCCGGAGTACCATTTTCTTTACATTTCTTATTACTGATTTCTTCCCAGTCTGCAGAGATGCCCCGTCCGGCGTGCGCAAGTTAATCTAGGCATGGCGAGCTTGTGGAGGTAGCAGGGTGCAAGCATCAAACTTCTTAAACAAGCAAAAAACAAACTCCAACACTGTCCCGATGCAGTGAAAGTTGTCATTACACGATAAGCATAAATAATAAAATTCATTCTCAACATCTTGAGTGTTTGAATAATAGCGAATGTTTATTTTAAATTTTGAAAGGACTGCTGACCATTTAAAGGGACAACTGAATTGGATTTTTTTTTTTTGCATCTGGACACCATCAATTATCAGTCGAGACAAGTACCAGTTCTGCTTTGGAAATAGGGATATATCATTTTAAAATTCAACATAGGATTATGAAGGACCGGCCGTCAATACTGCTGCACTAATAAATTGCGGATTGTATTTTTCCCAGTCGAGAGCTTTGGAACGATGTCTGCAAGTTTTATGGGATTTTTGCTTTTCGCAGGATTTCTTCACATGTGCTCAGGCAAGTACACCCCATCCTTAAGATTTCGCTGCAATTTGGTGGTTATATAATTACACAGTTAATTTAAGGCCATAGTATTAATACTATTCAAATTTCATTTTACGACTGTTATGTGAGCCCGCCGACGTCTAAAAATAACCGATGATACAGTTTAGAGGTCTCCATTTCAATGTGAGACCTCTAAACTCTCGGTTTTTCGAAATGTAGGGAAAAATACGCCACCCAGATAAATTTTCCTTGATTACATACTTAATATTGGGCGACCTTTAATGGCAGAATTATTCGGATTTTTTGGCTGCTAGATTAAAGCCTAATTTGATATTTTTTAGGATTAAAAACGTACAGCAAATAAATTAGATTTACGGGTTGAAATAACGGGTAACGATACCCAATTATTCTGAGCTGCTTAATTGAAGATTGTCAGTACGCGTTTTTTCGATCTTCGTATCTCTGTATTTTCGCAGTAGGCACAAGGAGGTTTGGTCCTGGGCAGTGACCTATTTTTGTTAGCTCGTTGTATATTATAAGTTTAAATTTAAATTTAAAGTTTAAATTCTGTCTTATTCATATGTGTCTGCCGACAATCCCTGAGAATCACAACAAACGGCCAAGTAACTTTGTGTCATGTCTTAAAAATGTTACTTTTTTGCAGTTGTTTATGTTTGCATTTTTACTGCTTGCAAACAGACTAAACTTGATATGATACGATGCTATCAAAGACCGTATTTTTCATCACACAAACTCCAGACTCAATGGCAGTGAGATAGGAGTTGTTTTTCATTGATAAAAAAATACAGGAAATTCAGCTTTTTAAGTGTTAAGCGAAGGTACCTGTAACAGTTTTGTATGCTTACACAATATGTTTCTGAATGGAAAATAATTTGTAACATAATGCATTTGTAACACGTTAAAAAATGAGCCTTACAATCTCGTTTTAGTGGATTACATTATGACATGAGGCAGTAGAGCGTGTAAAAGTTTCAAAAAGCGCTGTTCAAAGTGACTCCGTAAGCAGCTGCACGTCTTCCATCTGGTTTCCATGGCCTGGATGTGCAGAATAATCTCTTCTAGATAATTACTAGGGACTGTGGTTTGCTGAATGATCAATGGAAAATACATGATTTAAAAGTTGCCTTTCATACCACTGTACTATTAACGGCATTTAAGAACGCTTTAGTGCCACGGTAAAGGGCCCGGAATGTTTAAATTCAGTCATCCGTCCTTGTATACCTATATTGCTTAACTCGAAACCTCTCCAAATGACTGTAAACTGTTGTTCAGGAACCTAAAGTTATTTTTGTACCAACAGGCAAAAGTGCATGTAAGGTAAATCAGTGAAAATAAACAGAATTGGTGAAAAATAACTCCTTGCACACTGAGGATTAGTACTCATGGCTTAAGGCCATGTGGGGAAAGAGGGATCCTTCTGATAGTGCTCTGTGGGTAGCAGGAAGGAGGGCAGGGGGTCTCTTACATCTCACATGTGCTTCTTATTATGCTGCTTGGTATTGCAAAAGGTGTATGTTAGCTGTACTTCGGCACTAGGTGATGCACATAATTTATCCTTTTTTACTACCTGAACATATGGTTTTATTCAGAAGTGCAGAGTACCGTAGTTTACCTTCTCATATATAGCATAAAGCTATTATTATCATTATTATTATTATTGTAGTTGTTGTTAAGCTTTCAATAGTACAACTGCATGATTACATCTCAGAACTATTTGGAATTGAGTCCTGTTAATAACTATTACATCACCTGCTGGAAGCTGGAGGTATTGCCTGAAATAATGGTCTCAGTGGAATGTGCAGACCTGTTGGACTGTGCAAGGTGTTGGAGCTCTGGGTCTTGGCTTACATATATAGCTTCGACGTGATGTGTGTTATTGAGGGGCGGTCAGTTGTGGTGGTAAGTCAGGGGCCAGGGTGCACTGCTGATAACTAGGAGAGACGTGGGTCTGACAGACAGGAAGACTTATGGCCCTTAGCTGGTGTTTGAACTTGGATTTTCAGCCTCTTACCACATCAGGAGATTACTGGATGACTTTAAGTAATGGATGTCTTTTGTTAGGGGTGTTTTCCTTACTATTTTTGATGCTGCTTATGTAACACTTTTGTCCAAAAATGAGTCCACTCGTATACTATGATGATCTTGTTGATTTTGCATTTCACACAAAACAGATTTTTTTCAACAGAGCTTCAATCAGTATCCTGTTAAGTTGTAAGTTGACTGGCTAATAATTTTGATTTTAAATGGGAAAAAAACACTTTTCTGGAGTTAATCAAACCATTGCTCATAAGTCTATAGTGTACCTCCCGTTGGGTAATTTTATTCCAGCATTGGTAACATGCAGTTTTACTTGCATGGCATCTCATTGGTTTTAACTGAGACATCTAGCAAGGCTGTCAATTAACAATTTAAGCAACAAAATAAGAGAGGCATCGCCTTTGGAAGTACTAATCTATCTATAAACGACAGCAGTTACCACACAGACAAATTGGGATTGAGCTGGCCTCTTCTTAAGAGCTTTTCTGCTGTGATTATTTAGGGCTACAGACTTGAAAGCACCAGAATGAGTAAAACGCAGAACTTTATGGGGGTGGGGGAAGGGGGGGGCTATTTATTCATTGTTCTTTTGTTGCCAGCAATAAGCAAAGGAAACAAGCTCATAAACTGCGGCTGTAAAGCTGGAAGTTGTGAAAGTGACACAAGGCCAATCAAAGGCTTGTTGTAGCCTTAGGGGCAGCTCTGCCCCCCCCCCCCCCGC
>JAODJW010000036.1:16122890-16135232 GCA_026777045.1 Hyperopisus bebe | reverse complement strand
AGTTTTAGAGTGGTAGGTGCCATCCAGCACAGCCCCCCCCCCCACCCCCAGAGTCTCCGCAGCCGGCTCTTGAGAAGAAAATTGTCACCACAACCGTGTGCGGTGGAGTGTCCGTGTGAAGCATGCACCAGCCTTTAGACTCTGGACCAGAGTCTCCTCTTTGGTGTCTTTCACTGCTGCCAGCCCTCCATGACCAATAGGGGAAGCAGGGGAGGTTGGAGACTATGGCGGGGGGGGGGTTGCTATTCGTAGCAGTATCACAATGAAGAGCTCTGTAACCAAACCCCCCCCCCACACACATACACACACATATACAAGCACAGTCTTGAAAGTTGTGTCTTTGCGTGTGGTCAAAATGAAATTGGCATCAGTTAAATAAGGGATGGCTAGATGTGGATACTAGCCTGTGACAAGACAATATGAGCTAATTGCTCTGTAGAAGGCAGACGGAGACTTCCTATGGAGATAAGAGATGAAGGTAGATGTCCTTCTTGTGCTCCTCAGGCTTTGATCTGAGCTTGTAAACGGAAACTGCAGTTTAAATGCCCCTGGATGGTGGGATGCTTATCTCTTGCCACTCTGTAATATCTCACAACGTTGCATTGAACAGGCCCTTCTGGAAGAAACCTTCTACTGCTAATGAGGCTCATTGAGTTGAACCTTCATTCCAATTTGAGTGGCACCTTTTTTTAGGGTTTCACGTGACCTTTGAGGAGAGACAGCGTGATGCATAGATTATCAGCACATCTTTGCTCTTTTGCCCCGTGGTGTCATGTATTTTAATGGGGATAAGCCCTTGATTGCATCACTTGATCTGGAGTCCTTGGAAAAAGATGACTGAGGATAGAAGGGATTAAGGTGATTGTTCTTGGACAAATTAAAGGGATTTATGCCAAAATGTCAAAAGTTTGAGCTGTGCTTGATGAAGTTTCCTCACTTTCATTTCCCTCTGTGATCCTTATTTATTTAATAGGCTACTAACTCCAGTAGTATCCATCTCTCCGCAAATTCTCCTCATTAAGTTGTAATGCTTCCAATATGTTAATAGTTCCATAATTAAAGCAAAAAAAATCTTTAGATTCTTTAAAGCCTGTTTCTTTAGCTGTTAAATACCAGCTTATTATTCATCTGCGGCGCGATGAGGAGCTCGTCTTTGTTGTTCAATCCCAGCCTCTGTGGATCCTTGGTAGGAGTGATTCTTCATTTTAAAAGGTGGCTGGACCCAGTGGTGTAGCATCTGGGATGGGGCTGCACTGATCCTGGTGTCTCTCCTCCCTCTGTCCACACATGTTGTGTGTGGCAGAGTCTGAGGTGAGCAGAACAAACACCAAGGGAAAAAGGCACAGGGCTGTACAGAGTCAAGAGAAGGAGGAAACGGGACAAATATCCCGAATTTCTCAGGTGTCGCTGGGTAACTTCCCTTTACCGTGATCCGCTAGATTAATAAACCGGTAAGTGTGTGTTGATTGGTTACCATCTCTGTGGTAAGATAGGCAGAATATGATTTCTCATATGCAGAGGCCTTGTGAAGGTGCTGCCTTAGACTGTGTACGCTGCTGGTTAGTGTTTGATTAGCAGTCACTCTATAGCTGGACTCCTGTGAGTCACGTCATTGTTTGTACATGCAGATGCTGATATGGGGATATGGGCCTTACCTGAGCAGCTCTGGTGCCGGAACAAGGCCTCCACTCAGCTGTAGCCATTGAGATGGACTGATAACCTCTTCCTCTTGTGTACACAGTGATTATCATGTCTACACCTCACTTCCAGACACAGTTAAGCGACTTGCTCTATCTTTTTTCTTTTTTTTTGTTGGTTGTGTCTTTCGTTGTTGTAGATTCCTAGTGATTCAAGTTTGTGAGTGTGCTTGTGATTCATGTGGTTATGGACTTTGTAATTATGGACTTTTCAAGGTCGGCTTTTTAGACTGACTTGTGAAACCCCATCACAGATTCTTCATGACAGTACTGTGTTTTAAAAGATTTTTAGCTTGACAGTTAAGACTTTGATGCAGGTTTAAGCCTAAATTATAGAAGGTGTAAGTACTAGATCTTTAACTCTTTCCCAAAAGTATATGTGAATAGGTACAAAAACAAAGGTTTTAAGTTATTGGAATGGCTATTATTTTCAGAATGCAGTTCTTCCTATATGTAAACAGTGTTAAGCTAATGTGGAGGAAAATACATAAGCGTCTTTATATCGAAAATTATTTTATTATTATTCATTTATTATTTTTTAATTAAACATCTGTTGTTTTTAATATAGTCTGAGCTTTTAACCAGAAACAAGAAATCTCCGGTCTCTTTCCCCTTAATTTTTTAGATGTCTATTTTCTTGACATAAGGAATCCAAGAATATTGTCTCAGATTTAACACCATTTTCAGCACAACATGGTACTGCAAACAGAGGCGGTTTGGATGTCGTATTTTTTGTACATCCTGTCTGTATCTGTTCATTAGTATGAAGATACAGGTGCAATTTGGTAATGGTCTGGTTTGACTGGGGGAGCAGTTGGTTTAGCTATTACCCCACATTGTCTCAGCCTTTCACCTCCCGAAGGGTGAGCTGATGACAGAATGAAAGAGGAGGATACAAAGAATAGAAATCAGACTGTGTGTGTGGGGGGGTGCTCTAAAAAAGGAATAAAGGATCGAGGTTTCCCCCCAAAAAAGAAAGTCCTTTTGGAAGTAAGGGTCCGAGGCCAGACTCAGATGAGCTGGCGGGGGTTATGGGTATCGTGTGTTAAAGTGGAGTGTTTGAATATACACCAAGGCTCCTCCCCCAGTGACCCCCCCCATTCCCACTTTTCACTCCTCACCTTAATCTCTCTTCAGTCAGAAAAAGAGGTTTGTGTCCATAGTTCTAATGGGTAATAGCTTCCAGTAGTAAGTTAACAAAGGGTCTCCTCCGCTTTATGCTGGGCTACTGAAGCTTCTCCACAGTCGTCAGCCTAAGCTAGGATTGCTTACAATGTCATGTAAAAAAATTGTGAATTTGAATCACTTCATTCTTGCTTTTCTTAATTCTCTGTGGGGGGTGGCTCAGTGGTGTCCGGCAATGTACCTTTGATCAGACGGTCTTCAGTTGAAATCCCAGGGTCGGCAGAGTAATTCTACCGTTGGGTCATTGGACAAGCCCCCCCCCCAGGGACTGACTGACCCCACTTTGTCAAAAAATGTATGTCACATTGGACAGTTAATGAGATATCTCTTTAAAAACGTTCTTGAAATTCATGTACCCTGATATTTGTTCTTCAAATTTTTGGCTATACATAGTTTATTTTTAGTCAACTCTTTTTTTTTTGTTTTGTTTGAGAAACATCATAATATCACAATAGAATTTTTCCAGTATTAATTAGCTGTAGATTTAAGCATACGTTTAATCTTTAAAGTTACCCTTTTGCAGCAACAAGTGTTGTCTCATTTCGCTTGGAAATTATTGAAGCAGCCTATAAACCAGACAAGTATTAGGTTAACAGAGTTTGGATTGAGTTTCTAAAAATAAAGACATTTCCATTTGCTGTCACATGCCTAAGCACAGGCTATTAAAGGTTATTGTATGCCACTGCACTTGAGCTATCTCTACAGTTTAATTTAATTCCATCTCATTTATTCAAGCCATTTAATATTTTACTTTGTTTTGCAGCAATAAGTAATTTCTCATTTTTTAAAAGAAATAAATATTTTCATTCATTTCCGTATTTCTCCATATGTGTGGTGGTGCGGTGGGATTGATCAAATATTATGAGTAAAAACGGGCAGAATAATGTATAATTCTATATGAAATGCCCATCCCTGCCCATCCCATCAGCTGTATATCAATGGGTACAAAAATTTCTCCTTTTTTCAAAGAAATAGATGTTTTCATCCATTCTCCATATACATTTCTCTGCATGTCACAGAAGTTCACAAACCTTTCCTAGTGCCTCCCCAATCCATTTCATATTCTAGTTATATTTCATTTATGGAATTTAAAATGAAGTAATCTCAGTTTAATCACGTTGCTGGTTAGTTGAGACATGCTAAGAATGAACGGGTTGGCCCCACCAATCTGCTGGGCAACTTGGTTGTGCCGCCACACTTGTCCCTGCATATTGGCACACCGTGCTTCCGGGTCAGTCCTCCTTTGCTTCCGGGCTGGAGTGGAGGCCTAGAAGAAAAGGATTGATCCTGCTTTTGTGCGCCAGTGAGTTATTCCCCCACCCCCATCAATTTCTTAAATGCCAATAACAAGTTTTCTTCGCGCCCTCTGATATAAGTCACGGGCGAAGAGAAATACGATAACCTTCTCCGGGGGGAAGAAAATAATTCCCCACTGCTTTGTTTTTTTAATTTCCTTTATCTGTGTCCCAACAAAATATCTGATAGGGAACCTGTCCCATTCTTAATCCCCTTTCGAAGGTTTGCCGGAGCTACCGCGTGTCCATGTATCGCGGCTAACAGCTAGCCTCAGGCCCACAGGCGCTCTATGCGCTACCTACACGGGTGAAAGGGGCTCCTCCAGTCAACAAGGGCTTATAACCCCCATCAGCCCCGCAGGCCTGTTAGCTATGGGGGATTAGCGCCGCGTTGACCCTTCAGGGGCCTCACAGGTGGCCACACTCCTGTTCATCCAGCCTGCAGTTGGGAAATATAATTGGATATTGACTGGAGGTCAGGTCTTTGACAGAGGGACATGGGACAAGAGGATAAGGAAATCTTATCACTCACTGGAGTAGAGGAATGAACGATACTGTCCCAGGCTTACTGTGACTCTCTTACACTATCTGGAAAAGGCTTGGGGGCTTGCTTGTCTTGGAATTCTCTAGAACCCCCTTTCCATGATCCTTTGCAGCATGTTCGGGGAGAGGTTTGTGTCTCCAGCTGTGATGCTCATCTGCCCTCGGCCCCTGGGTTAGTTTTTTCCCTCCATACTTTGGTGCCTCCCATCTGCTAAACTGGTCGACGACTCTTCACTATGCTTGACCAGCAGAGCGCTGAGTGACCATTGGTTACCTGTGGCTGCCTTCTTTGGTCTCTCAGAGGAAGCGTTACTGATACCTTCCCATCCCACACAAGCACATGACCTGTCAGCTGCCCTGGATACCCCAGTTCGTGGGTCCCATCTGGGCTCTGCATGCTGTATTGTGTATGATGGCTCTTCATCTTGGCTATTGGTCCCATAGTCTACTATTATCACTTGAGGCACTGCGTAGATGCAGCTCCTACTAGACCCTGGCCGCTGACCGCTCCACCCCCGTCCCTCTTTCACAGTTTTCACGGCCCCCGCTTTCCTAGAATGTGGAAAGAGCATAATAGACACAAGCTGCTGTTTAAGATTACTGGCTGCCATCTGTGGAATTGGGATCAAACGCACAGGCTGAGCGAAGCTTGGGAAGATAAATGTGGGAGATGGAGAACATGTGAGTTGTGAGGGTGTGGTGGAGATGGAGAGATGGTGCTAAGGAGGCTTTTGCTTTGTGAACTTCTTGTGGTTTGCTTGGTGGGGGACACAGGCTGAGCTTCACCTAAAATATGCAGACAGCCAACATCTGGGATTGTCCATGCGTTGGCCTTTGCCAGGGGGACCCTGCACTTCCTGGGAATCCCACTGCTGCTCCACTGCTGTATGCTCATCAATCGGGTTCTGGGCTCTTTCAGAAGCCTCTGGCTTCACATGTTTGGGAAAAGTCACACAAACAGAACAAGTCCAACAGAACCTCAACAAAGGAAAGCGGAGATCCAATTCTCTGTGGGCAAGACCCCATGATCCACGTGCTCAGAGTTGGGGCTGTGCATGGCTCTCCCCCAGTGGAATACCACAGCCCAACCACAGTTTCTTGTTTGTGGCGTCTGTTGTTGTGTTGCTGTAGGATTGTTTGGTCTGGCAGCGCCCCCTAGCCCTGTTTGACGGCTGGCTGAGACACATCTATGGCTGCTGTGGGCATCTGCTCCTAGAGGCTGAAAAGTGCCAGACTGAATTTCCAATCTCAGTATTTATCTCCCCTGCTGCAGTATCATCCGTGCCTTTCTTCTTTCTGTTATCTTTTCATAAATGCCGTCTCCCCTGCTCTCTCCCTTAGTCACATGGTGAAGACGCCAATTCTTTGGTTTGATATAAATGTATTGTTGAATTATTTTTTTTTTTACAAGGAGCTGTGCAAGCTCAAAGTGAGACGATATCAAGACATCAAACGTCTCAAATGCCATCTAACTCTGCATTTTCCCCTCAACACCTTGTATTAAAGTTTTTATATATATATATATATATAATTAAAGAAAAATTATAGTGCGTTTCTCAATACCTTTAACTGCATGTGACAAAGCTGCACTTCACATTGGCCATTATCATTTAAAATCTGGGATGCCGTCCCTGTCCACCCACTCTCTGTCTTTGGGGCTCATTACTGAAGCAGGCATTTCAGAAAAAAAAATTCCTCCGCATTTAGTATATGTGCTGCTGCCTTTGTGTCAATCAGCAGTGCTCAGTTTGCTGGGAGAAGGTCTCTGTGTGCATCCCCTTGTCCGGTTAATTACATTCAAAGTGAAAAGTAGACTTGCAAGAATAGCAAGGCCTGAAAACATAAATTCCATTACCCGTCTTCCCTTCTGTGAAAATGGAGCAATTACCTGCAAGAATAACAAGTTTCTGAGTCGCTTTTTTTCCCATTTTGAGTCACTGAGTGTTTTACGCACCCCAGACCTAATTGGCATTATTATACCAATCTTTGGTGCCACTAGAGAAATCAGTGCACTGGAGTGCATTAAAGTCATTAATAGTTTTTTTTTTTTTTTAGCTTACTGTTAGTTCTACTTTTATAATAAAGGCCTAAGAAACAAAGAACTGATAGATGTAAAGGAACGGAAATTCAAGGAGCAGAGTGAGGAATCCTCTGAATGTTCTTTATTCCTGAGCGCATTAAGGATCCAGTAAGAATTAACTGTGGCTTTAATTTCCAGTGAGAAATAAAGCCTAGTGATTTCAAAGTTCCAAGGCTCTTTACCCACATGATACTTCCTGTTAAGCCAGGCTATGGTTTATAGTGTATGGTAAATGCCATCCGCTGCAGATCTCTAAGCTTCGATTCTTCCAGCACCACTTAAAATTCATATTGGTTATTAGGCAGCTATTACAGATAGGAAAAGAACATGAGCTAGAGAGCAGGATGGCGATGAAGGTGACCCTAGCTGCAGCATAGAATGTGATGTCACACAGTAGTAATAATTATGTTTATCTACATGCTGGTAGATATTATTGAATTTAATATTTGCAGGAAGCAGAAAGATTTTACACCAAATTATCTAAATTGTACAGCATTTCCAACTACATGACTTTAGTTGTCCTGTTTTTAATTTTTTTCAAAGACTTGTTTACTATCCAGTTTCACTTGAAGCAGCTGAATTTTCTCATTTTTTATTGGACGCTTGCTGTAGATGATTGTTTTCTTCTTTGGACACTGCCGTCGACGCCCTCCTCTGCGGCGCACTCATCACGCCGTGTCGTCTGGAGTGGGACTTACGCCACAAAAATGTGAGTGAATGAAAGAAAGACGGCAAAGTGGGGGAGAGGAGAGAAAGCACATAAAACCAGAGTAGTCTGGCAAATGTTATTGGCCTGTTGAAAACATGAGGCTCACTGCAGTCCTACAGTCCCAGTCTCCCCCCAGAGCCAGTGCACAATGGCGGCCTTGTGATACGCATGCAGTGTGACCATTACTCTGTTATTATTTTTTCTTAATGGCTGTTTCTGTTGCTTAAGTTAAATGTCTGTGATCACGGGGAGTTTAAGACTTACTCTGGATTTTAAAATTACTTCGCTTCTGCTAGACCGAGGTTCTTGGGGTCACGTGGATGTGTTCGGAAGTGTTTTTTTTTTTTTTGTGGACCAGTTTGTTTCAGTTGAGTTGCAGTTATAGTTGAGAAACAGAACTGAACTTAAGAGGATGCTGCTTATTTTGGAAATAGACCACAATGTCAAGCAGGGGTCTGATTTTTGATGAATGACCAGCACTTTTATTTATTTATTTGCATGTTTGTTGTTATTTTTAGTCCCACTGCCAAATAATTAAACAAAAAAAACTCTGCTTATTTAGCTGTATATTTTCAATGAGGCCACTTGAGTACCAATCCCAGGGGTAACAAAACTGGGCTCCTACTGCTACATGAACTTCTGGTATTTTCATTAAGCCTTTGACTAGTACCAGCCTGTTAGCAGCATGTACATTAAGCAAACCTTTACAGATTGAACAGCCCCATCCTGTGTGTACACCTTGTATTAATTAGCCCCCTTCTGTCAATAAGTGTGGCATCTGAGTCGCTCTGAATGTTTCGTTTGTGATGTCACAATGCTCCATTCTTCTCCCGCCATCAAACGTGGCACTGAGACTGGTCTGGCCCTGCCACTGGTACCTATGAAAATGTTCCAGAATCTGAGGGGAAATGGAAAATGGAAAACTCACAGTGGTCCAGAGCACTTGCCACACAGCTCTTTGGTCCAAGCATATTAGCACCGAGTCACTAGGCAGGCAAATCCAAATTCGACCGGAGGCCTAGCTCCGCAAGCCCAAAGACCACTCCAACCAGCTGCTAATCTCTCCCAGGGAGATCCGGCACCGCCGTTGTTAAACCCCCCTGTTAGTCTCCTTCTCTGTCTTGTCCCGTCTGCCTCCTCGGCCTTTTCTGCTATCTCCATTGTCTGCCCCTGCTGGGCCCTGTTTGAGCAGTTTATTTTACTTCCTGATATATTGCTCAGAGCTGAGATAAGACTCTCAATCAGTCGGCCAGTAATCTCTTTAGCAGTAGAGGGAGAATTACCATTCATTTGCCAGGCTGTCAGCGCATCCCAGGCCGGTTGGGGGTCCAGTGTTTGGGCCTCAGTGACCTGTGGTATCATAGGAATTTACTTTGCTATCCCATGGAATCCCAAGATTGCAAAATGCAGGGTTTTCTCAGCCCCCCCGACCGCCACACACCCTTTGCTCCACCTCCTCCTTATAAAGGTCCCGCCGATCAATTTGCTTCTCCCATCTCAAAGCATGCTGGGAAAAGCCAGACGTAATGGAAGCATTTCCGCTGGCGAGCACGGGAAGACAAAGCCAGAACAGGTAGCTCTCGGCCTCTTTTCATCTCTTGGAGCTCAGCAATCCTCCACAGGGCAGTAATTACTCGACATTGCATGTTAGCCATCTCTGCTCTTGAATAACGGCTCTAATCAGAAGCAAGAAGACTCAGTAGGAGCTGGGGGCCACATTTTAGGGTCAATCCCAATTTTATCCAGATTAGGTCCTTGGATTCACTGTACCTACACAGAGTCCTGGGGGGAAGGGGGGGGTTATTTTTTAGTTTTTAGTTTCCCTTCTGGATGTTTACTCGATAACCTCATCGGCATGTTTCAAAAGAGCTCCCGTCCCTAGACCGCCAGTGACGATCCCCACTTTGTTCTCAGTCCAAAAAAGGGCCCAGTGTTACATTAGTGAAATTACAGGGATGCGGTATGTTAATGAAAGAAGGCCAGCGGAGGCTCTGCGGGGGGGGACTGGCCCAACTTCACGAGGGAGGTGTGCTCAGGCCGGTGGCTGCCATTAAGGGCGGCGTGCCTGAAAGGACGGCATCAACACAATCAGCCGGCCTGAGTGATTAATTAAATGCTCACCGCGTTATTTCCCAATTCGCCTCCCTCTTTGAGAGATCCTACATACTTATTAGGCACTCGAATTACCGAGGAGCTCGCCATCGAAGTCCGGTTACTGTCAGATGCTTTCAATGCAGCGCACTGACAGTGTGACAGTTATTTATGCGCATATGGTTAGCTTTAGATGGAGGAATGCGTGGTTGCAGTAGACGTTAATGGCACTTAAAATAATAAAATCGTGGCACTTATACTTTTAACGTGGCTGACAAGAGGGTAAGCGTGGCTGCCTGCTTTCTGAGGAGGCTGGTGCTCCCACTCTCAGCCGTTCTGCGTTCTGTAGAGGCCTCTTGGGAGGTGAACGCTGGGGGAGGGGCTTGCATGCTAGCCTGCCTGGCTATGCTATCCGGCAGCTCAGGAGCAGCACAGGGGATATTGTGGGACGGAAAATTCTGAGGTAATTGTTTAGGGTTTGGGCTGCCGTTGTCCCCCTGCAGTAGCTGTGTGGGTGAAACGCAAAACCGTTGCCGATGTAGAGGTGGAGCCGGATAATGGTGAATCCTGAGCTAATGACACGATTTCACGTACAGAACATTTAATGCGTTGCTGTGTGTTTATCAGCCCCGCGGGCTGCTGGGGAGGCCGCCTAAGGAATGAATAATAATGGCTGATTGGATTCGTGTGCTCTGTTGTTTACATTGGGTACTGTGAGTGGTTTATTACCATAACTGTAAGTGGTATGGAGAATTTTAGCTGTCAGCACACTATGGAGAATGTAGGACTCCGTGTATCCCTCAGCAGCACGACTTTGCCCCCCCCCCATGTCTTTGTAAGAAGAGTTTATACATTTTGCCAGCCAATGCATGACGAGGGTTGGTGGGGGGGTCAACTTCATATTTGGAGCATCATCCTTCCATCAGCAGGGGGGGAGCATGTTAAAGACCCTAAAATAATGGCTTGGCGTGTCACATGGGGCTCTCTAATTGAGGCTTTGACCCGGTGCCTTAGTCTGTTTCCCGTCCCCACGGGTTGATTGAAATCTGGGGGCGGGGGGGTCACGCCGCATGTCTGCTGTCGCCCCCGTGTATTCAAGCAGACCCCCGCTTCTACCTCGAGCGTATTTGTGGGGATTCGCGTAATAAAAGAAGGTCGCCCATGAACCCAGACCCCGACTCCTGGCTAGGATAAAGTCCGGAATGTTCCTCAGCCAGCGTGTGCTAATGATATCCAAACGACGCTGGCATGGACGGCCCGTCTAGCCCGTATATCTGTGGTTTGTGTGGGGCTTTTGTTCAGAGTGTGGCTCCTTGCTGGAAGGACCGGGACAGACGCAGAGTGGCTGTAATTTCCTTTCCTGCCTACTGGCCTCGCCTTCCCTCAGAGTTAAAATCCGCTGGCCATGAACATGAGTGCACTGTGGAAGGAAAATGAAATCAAGCAAAATATATTCCAGTTTAAATGCTACGATGCTGCCCACAACCCTGTACGGCCCCAAACGATTTGGCATGTCTTTCAGAGCCCCCCCCACCTCCAATATAATATAGAATTCTGAAATATAAGAAGCCAGCTGACCACTATGGCTAGAAAACTAGGGCTGATTGATGTCAGATTTGGAGGTTTGGACATTTGGAAATGGGACTGGTGTGAACGAGGGTGACAGAATGTGTTTGGGGCCCAGTCATGTACTTGCTGGCGTGAGACTCTTGCCTGAGACAGAAGGACAAGCCTCCAGGATCGGCCTCTGTAATTCAGCTCACTGTAGTGGCTACTAATGGACACAGACTTATACATTCTGGATCTAATAATGTGTCAGTCAGCTTGGTTTTCTGGAGAGGGAAAAAAATTAGCCAGCCCAGCCGGGGAGGATCGGGTTACCAGAGGACCCCTGCACCCATGACAGTCTGAGAAAACAGATGAAGCAGAATTATATTTTATGGGGGTGTTTTGGGGCTTTATGAGCCGAATTTCCATTGCAGATAGCTGTCCACCCTGGGTAATGCTTTGGGATAGGTGAGTCCGTCGTGTAAGTGGACACTCACAGTGAATGCGACGCCGAATCCAGCCTCCTTCGCGGCTGCAAACCACGGCGGCCATTACCTTCCAAGGAGATGGTCTCTGCTGACGAGTGGCACTAATGTGATTGATGCAGTGGAGGAGCTTATGGAGAAAAGCAGATCTGCAGGGCTTCCCAAAGGCCGTGTACAAGTTTAGCTGTACAACTTGGTACAAGGGAGATGATTACCACTATTTAAATACACATAAAACTCATACCAGCTGCTGGGAATGTCTGTATTCTTCAAAGTGGTATAAAGAATCATTCTTCTCAGCTGCCTGTGCCATTTATGATCAGTTTGGGATACCTTTAGGGATAGTTTAGCTTAGTTGTGCGTGATGTTATCCTTGCTGGTCATCATATCGAAAGCCTCAGGAACAATGTGAAGAAGATCTACCATCATCTCCACAACCTGGAATGTTCTTTGGTTATATGTCCACTGGCTGGGATTTTCCCCTCACACTTGGGGTGGGGGCCGGTGGTGTGTTCCTGGGGCTCCCAGCCTGTGGGGAGGGGCTGAGGCTGAGGCTGAGGCTCAGGAAGGCAGCTGCTAGGGAGGGAGGTGTAGCTGACCCCCCAGGTCTAATCCACATGCTCGTTATGGAACAGACACCGACTGATGTGGTGTCAAGGACTGGAGTCCCTCAGCAGCGCTGAGTGTGCGGCTACTGAAAATGATGGGG
>JAODJW010000036.1:16087807-16101430 GCA_026777045.1 Hyperopisus bebe | reverse complement strand
AACGCGGACTAAATACAGAGGACTAATGACAACAACCAGAAACAGCTGATCACACAGGGATTCCACACGGGGTTAACAAAAGGGCGTGGTTCATGGAAGGAGCGGCCGAACGGGGCAGGACATATTGTTTTTTTTAACTTTACTCATTGTTTGAGTACATTTATTGTCTTATTTTAAAAATTACCGTTTTGATTAATGTGCTTCGATGTGTTTAGTACAGTATATGCTCTTCTTCTTTCATCCGGTTCATTTTGGGTTTAAATCCTAAAAAAAACATATTTCGGTGTAATTTTTTGGGGCCGGGAACCAATTAATTGGTTTTCCATTATTTCTTATGGGTAAAATTTGACCAGAACTCGAATTTTTTAGGATTCAATCCAGAGTTCTGAACGAATTAAATTCGAGTTCTGAGGTACCTGTATATGTAGCAGATGCAAGCTTTAATATAAATATATATATATATATATAGTTGCAATAGTGCATCCATCAGCAGAGTGAGGGTGGAAAAGATGGAGAGATGCTGTAGATAGACACTCTTCAGTAATATATTATTAAACTTGCAGATGGAGAATTGGAAGGAAGTGAGAGGTGGAGGTGGGAGGATGCCTATGAGCAGAGGCGCAGTGGAGCAGAGTGACAAAGAATTCAAGAGAAAATCAAAATACTGCAAAGAAAAGAGCAGAATTTGTGATGATTTAACCATAATAAACTCAAAATTCTATTTAAAGATGTTACACACAGTTTTTTGCCATTTCTCCACCCAAACCTCACACGCTTCCTGGGAAAAGCTGCAGTGTAAACAGCAGGGTTAATGCTGGGGCAGCTGCGCAGTGCATAGTGTGTCAGCCAACCGTCCACCTTGGCTTTTCATTGTTAGATTGAAAAACTAGAAATTGCATTTCCCTGTTGCTGAATATCAGGCGCTCAGCTCCACCTCCTGCCTCATTCTCTATTTTATGGTTCAGCACCTAGACAGAGGATGAGTACTGATCAGGGGCTCAAGCCCATCCCCTTAGGTCAGGGGTCATAACCTTTCCATTTTGCCTTTGCTACCTTTCAAATGATCTTGTATGAAAACACAAAGGGGCCTGATAACATGCATAAAACATCTAAGCCCACCTGATCAAAGAACACGCTTGAACACAGGGAGACAGGCGGTAGCTGGTATACAAGGTCAAAGGTCGCAGAGAGTAGGAGATTGGGCCCACAATACTCCCTGGGCTTGAAGTTTTTTTTCCATTCTTTTTATTTTTTTACCAAGTTCTTTCTTCAGATAAAAATAAAGCTATTTCCAAAACTAGGTACATTGATTTTTGTGAACCAGTACGCCCTGTGGTAAAAGAGAATGTCTTTAATTTATAATAGTGGACTTTTAAATTGAGGCAGGTTGTCTGATAGTAACAGATTATGCATAAGAGGAATGCTCTTGGTTGAAAACTACTTTTCTACTCTCAATGTGGGTTTTGTAGGCTGGATTATTTTGGAAATTGTTAACGGTTTTGAGTTGGAGCTGCAATTTGTGGCACTCTGAGGCCGACGGGATCGCGGAGTTTACATTTCTCGCATTGTGGTTAAAATACGAGTTTTCAGTGTTTTCATCCAGCTTTGCTGAGCCCCTTCTCAAGCAGATTAGAGTCAAAACCCCTCAATTAGTCTGATGTAAAAAAAAAAAAAAAAAACAATTTTGTAATCACGTGTAATCTGGAGTGAATTCAGTGTAAATGCTAAAACAATATGTGGATGGTGTTGGGGGCAATATGAAAAATACATTCAAGTGTGAGGGTAAGAATACTAGACTACAGAGGAAATGGATCTTGAAGAGTGAAAGATCTGGGGAAGATTACAGGGCTTTTGAAGAGTACGGTTATTTTTCACGATAAAGATTAATTTTGTTTATGGTTTAAGCTCCTCATCAGCAGCCAGTCATGCAAGATCTGGGTGAAAATGCATGTCATGACCAAGATGGCCTCCCCAAATCAAGACGGTCAAAGTCATTACCATGGATACTTGGCTTTCCAAACAGAAGAAGAATGTGCATGAATAGAATGGAGCTGTGAAGCTGACATCTTGCTCCTTTTAATGATCCCGTCTTTGTTAAGTTGCTTGGAGCTCCCAAGAAACCTACTTTCACCATAATCAGAAAATAACTTAATTGATATTTAGGAAAAAAGGTATTATCTGTTGACAGATAATAGAGACCCTGTGTAATTAAAGACGGCATGAATCAGCCTTAAAGAGGGCGAGGGGTATATATGTCTGAGTTTTCTTACAGCTTCTATGACAAAGCAGATTTCTGTCACCCCTTCAGGATAAAGCGCTTAAAAAACCTGCCTGGATGAATGGCGGCCTTGACATTGCTGTTGGACAATTCATTCATTGCTGAATGAGAGCTTAATGGGGGCTGACTGAATTCAGGATGACAGCTACAGTGCAACAGATACATTCTCTTATTTCTCCTAATCTGTAATTCAGAATAATTTTCCCCTGCTTGGCTTTGCTTAGCACAATACAGTATGTTTCTGAGACCTTCTACAAAGGTTTGGATGTTTTGTGTGTGTGTTTTGTTGACATGTTGACTCCACTGCTAGCAGAACCAATTGATTTTTTCAACTTTCTTTCATTGCCAGTCCCAGAAATTGGATTCTATAAACTCGAGGATGGCTCTGTCCAAGGTCTGGGGTTTGCCCCAGCAGTGTGTGTCTGTTGTGTGTAATTGGCTTGCTGTCAATCTGTGCTGCTCACCCCCTGGCAAGCGTCACTCCTTGTGTGTGTGTGTGTGTGTGTGTGTGTGTGTAACTCAGGCTCCTCTATTCCTCACTTTGGGGTCTGCGTATTTTCGAAGTCAAGGCCGAGTCTCTCTGCGGAGTTCCCTTTGACCTGTGGATGAAAGGGAATGTAGAATTTCAGGCAGGGGACTCACTCTGCATCGCTCAATACGCTGAGCATCATTCAGTTTCCTTCTCCTTTTTAAATAGATATTCTCACAATACAGCTGTCTTTCTGTACTGCCATCTTCTTCATTCCTAAGCAGAATAACTGTGCCTATGAAGGGAGATCGCCTCCACAGGCTGGCATTTCACAATCCAGGCCCAGGAAAATAAGTAGCCCTGAAAGAAAGACCGAGACAAATTATTCAGTGGGAAAGCTTGCTGTGAGAGGACTCAGGGCCAAGGACCTGCAGGCCTCTTGAAGCTGCTCATCACATGCTTGTCCAGCAGGATCGGGGTGGCGGTCTTCCAGCTATGTCCATCACCGTCTGTTGAGGGAGGTGTTTCAATTGAACCATGAAGAGCTGGAACTGCTGGGGCTTAAGGAAAAGGGGAAGAGTTTGAGCTGGGGGAGAGGCAGTGCCTAGCCAAACTCATCCGCCCTTCAGGGGACTCACTGGCGTTGACTGATTGATGGTGCCATCCACTACTGTTGCACACCTCTGTTAGGGGGGCCTAGTATTCACTTGAGTCTGTAACTGTCAAGGATGCCAAAGAAGTGATGTGCCTCAACTTTGCTCTATGATCTTCAAAGATCTTGTCATTTTTTACCTCTTAAGAGCTCCATAAATTTCTATCTATCTATCTATCTATCTATCTATCTATCTATCTATCTATCTATCTATCTATCTATCTAATCTATCTAATCTATCTATCTAATCTATCTAGTCTAATCTCCAATCTCCATAGGATAATAACCAGTCACATTCTCCTCAACTTTAAGAAGATACAGATTATGATTTACCTCTCCTTAAAAGAGGCCATTACATCATTTGCAAAGAGACCTTGGTTTGCCTGCTATGTGAAGTCCACTTAAGTAGCATTAAGGGGGAGTGAAGCTCTGAATATCTTTAGAGTCAATATGGAGTCAGCAGAAGGTGCCAAGACATGGAAAGTATGGAAAATCACTTGCCATTATGGGTTAAAAAAATCTGACACAAGCCATCTGTGTGCAATTTGCTCCATCTCCGTTGTCATCCCACTGCTTTCAGGGATCTCCTCTGAGAGACGTGAAACACTATCAGCACAAGGCAGTGTGATCTCCTCAACTGCTGTGCCGGGAGAAGACTCTGGGGACATGGCAGCTGAGCGACAGCAAGGGCGGCAAGCTAACACAAATTGGCGCTGCTTCTGGAACAATCCATACTGGGAAATCCAGTGGAATGTCAGCCATCCCAGCCTAATTACAGAAAGCTATGCAGGGATGATGGCACTGGAGGGTCGAGGCTGCTTTGCTTGCTGCTCTGGTCAGGCAGTGGTCTAACTGGCCTGCTCAGAGGTGTTCAGCGGGCTTTTCATTTATTTTTGTTCAGAGGAAATATTAAAACGCAGAAAATCACCAGTTTTCATTAATCATCTCTGTCTAAACACATAGGGTGACTTGTATTGAAATGGTATCTGTTTGGGTAAACACTCCAGGTTTGTTCATACGACCACGGCGTTAAAATGTCCTCCAGCTGCCAAGAGGCAACATAGCTTTGGTCTGCTGCGCCTGCAGTGGAATCTCTCTGTTTACTTCACTTTGGTTTACCGCTGGTTTCCACCTTTTATTACAGTGGTCATGCAGCCGCGGTTCCCTCCAGCTGTCTTGTCGGACTGTAAATCTCTGGTTTGGGGACGGTGTGTGAGGCAGATCCTCAAAGTGGACGTCCTCTTTTGATGGGAAAGGCGAGACGGCACGCCAGCAGGGATGTTCTCTGTGGCTTCCTGGTGGTTGCAGGCCTTCTGTTGCGGTTAGATCCCCAGTCTGCAGGGAGCAGAGAAGCACAGGTGTAACAAGAATCGGAGAGGGATTTGGGGCAGCTTTAGGAATCTAATGGATGAGGTCAATCATGCACAGCGGGAGTGAGACATTATAGGGTGTGCTGTGAATAATAGGATTGGGGAAAATAAGAGATGTTAATGACGCTCGTGGAATATTTTTTTTCTTTTGGTGGGGGGGGGGGGGGGGTGTGCAAATTGGGGAGACTGTGATAGGGAGTGTGGTCATTGTTCAGTCCTGTCAGAATACAGGTTACTTTCATATACACGGATGGCAGGACTTGCCTGTCCCCTTTGTGTGTTCACATGTGGCTCTGTGTCTTACTGTATGCGTGGCTGTGAGGAATCATGGGTAATTCCATCGGAGTGCGTGCATCTATTTGCAAGCAGGGAGGGAGGGGTGCTGGCTGTTCTCTGGGTTTGAAAAAGCCTTTGTGAGAAATTCTCAGCATTGAAGCAGCTGGGTCGCACAGGCGTGTCCGGTGAACAAAGACAAGAGGCGGTTGTCTACAGATAAATGAAAGGCAAGTTTACTGAGCCCAACCAGGTGAAAAGCTTTTCAAAAGGGCTTTTCTCCAAGTGTCCTAGGAAAGAACTTCTTATGGTGTGGTTTCTAGAAAAAGAAACAAAATGAGATATAGAAAATATGTAGAGTTATTCCTTTTTACGCTAGTGGAGATCTCTCAGGCCGCGTATCCATTTCTCACATTTCCATCTACCTCTCCATAGTACAGCTTCCTGGAGCTTCTCCCAGGAATTATAGGGCACTAGGCAGAGCTCCGTCAGGGGACACATGCACACAGTTAGACAGCATGTCAGGGTTGGGGCCATTCCGGAATGCATTTGTCAATTCCAATCCAAATCAAATGGAACTGGAGTTGGAATTTAAATCTTTGCGAAATTCAAATTCAGTTCCAATTCTGTTCTCCGTAGTTTTTTTTTCTCCAATCCCAAATCCAGTTCCATTTCCTGATTTGGACTGGAATTAAATAATGCATTCCCAACCCTGCAGAATGGGCAGTGGCTGTAGGGGGAATGCCATGCGATGCACGGAGAGTATCCAAACTCCGTATACGGCAAGCGGATCAGGACCTGAATCCCCAACCCAAGAGGTGCCAGGGAACAGTGCTGCCCACTGAGCCGTGCCGTGCTGCATCTGTGTCTTGAATAACTCAAATTATTAGTTTGACCTAAGTGACTGATATACCAATGCACTCATGCACACGCTGCTCTGCGTTGATTTCTCATCAACTGTATTTAAACCTGGCTGAAGAAACAAACATGTGACTCTGTTTCATATGGTTATTTTGGGGGGTTTGGGCTCCTTGTTGACATGTTTTTCTTTGGCAGATGCATATTCGCTATGCTATGAGACACCTATCTCTGGGGAAGAGATTTTGCTTTTTTGTATTGCCAGCAGACGTGAGTAACCGTGCACAAAAGTGACATCAGGGACAAACCCGCTGCCGAGATTTCTAACATCTCCAGTGTGGCAAGAGAACTGGTATTCACTAAGTGCAGTTTTGCAGTGTATGTTTATGATAGTGTATCTTGCCCTATAGATTGCAGCACAGGTAGCTTTTGGCTTGTGGATTGTTTATTGAGGCATCCTTTGCAACCAGTAGCCCTTCTTTCCTGCCTCATCCATCTCCTTTAGGTGCCATTTGAAGTAGATACAGCAATTAAGTTCCCCCCTCATTCCCCCGAGGTCAGGACAGGGTCTCTACCTGCACTATATATTCTCAAGGAGGGGGGACCTCGTTTCCTGTCCCATCCACTGGCAGATCTAGCCTCCATTCTTCTCCCCCACTCTCTCACTCTCATTCTCATTCTCTTTGACTCTGCAGTCCCTCCATTTTGCCCCCATGCAACTCTCCCTTTAACAGCCCTGTTATCAATCTGATTGATTCCCTTTGTGCACACACAGGCATGCAGTCTCTATGCTCATAGACCTCAGTGATTGAGCCTTTGAACCCCACGTTAAGGCTTCAAAGTTAGCTCACGCTTCTATAGATAGATGGTATGTAAGTGGCAAAGCATGGGTACATCACTGCTACTTATTCAAGGCCAGTATATCTGTTATGATGGACAATGAACCAAAATGGAGTGTCTTTCACTATGTCTCAGGTGGTTGAGCTTTTCTGGAGAAATTGTTTGTTTTTACAAAG
The DNA here is from genome assembly GCA_026777045.1 of Hyperopisus bebe. Classification (NCBI taxonomy): domain Eukaryota; kingdom Metazoa; phylum Chordata; class Actinopteri; order Osteoglossiformes; family Mormyridae; genus Hyperopisus; species Hyperopisus bebe. The sequence continues at coordinate 16,094,514 of JAODJW010000036.1, read as the reverse complement.
ACAGACACAACATGACACGTACTTTGAGTGCTTGTCATATGAGCTGAACATTCATATACACCGCACTGTAATAACCATACATGTATAGTATGTCATGCACAAGTGTTCACGTATGTAAATCCTCTTTTGTTAATGGATCCAATTACTCTCTCAAATGCCTCTTAACATGGTGCCGTATGTCAGGCTCATTGAAATGGTAATGCTGTAGTCTTTAATAGGGACTTCTCCATTAATGAAGCAGTTGGTGAATTTATTCCAGACAAATTACACCTCATGCAGTGGATTATGCTAATGGATAGGCTTGGGGGGGGGTTGTTGGGGGAGGGTGTAGCCTTTGCTGGGTCGTTTTGCAGCTTTTTTTTTGGTGGTGAGACTCAGGTTGACTGAGGTGTGTATTTTCTTTGTGATGTGAATGGTATGGGCTCTGCCAGCTGTCAGAAACCAGGGTAGGTTTGGTGGCTGCTATTGAGGAAGCAGAAACTGAACAAGCGTGTGTGAATTATGGGATAGCCAGTAAAGATCTGTGAAGGGATAGCAGGGAACAGACACTGCTGCAAGCAAATCTGCCCCCAACCCCCAGGTCACACTCAATGACCTTGCCCTTTACCCCCTCCTTAAAAAGTTGGATCAAGTTCCATTTGGCTATCTCCAGCCTCCATCTCAAGAAGAAACCCAAGAGCTGTGATTGGAGCAGAGATCGACCCGCACCTCGCTGTGCTAACGAACCCTCCAGCCACACACACACACACACACACACACACACACACACACGAATCCCTTCAACATCACACTGACCGCTTTGACTGGCAGCCAACAGAGGCAATAGAGAATGGGGGGAGGGGGATCGGGCGATGGAAACCAAATCCAGGCGTTTTTGATTTCCAGCGAGGCGCAGAATAGGGTCTGCACCATTCAGGGCTCTGCTCCAGACTGCCTGGAGCACACGGGGGAAAAGGGAGAAGAAAAGAAAAGGATGAAAGAACGAGCGCATTCCAGAGACGAGGAGGTCGGATTGAATGACAGCAGAGTACTCGGTCCGCTAGCGACAACTCGATGTCATTAATATCAGGTTCTCCCACTGAAACCCTGCCTGGGAACAATGGCTTTGGCATCTGAATACAGGGGAGCAGAGGGTCGTGTTCCTGGCCTGGACCTGGGATCCTGAACCTGGGATCGCTGGAAGTCCATTGGAATGTAGCTCGTGTGACACTGGTCTCTCTGGACGCCGGGCTGTCTCTGAGCTTCACCCGTTGAGGAGGTGCGCGGCAAGCATTACCTCTCCATCGGTTTGGGCAGCAAATGTTCTTTCTCTGAGCCGATTGGCTCATAAAGGGGGGGTGTCTGGCTTGACTTTCCAGGCCAAGACAGATGTGTCGTGTCTGCAGGCCATCTCTCACAGAGATAACTATCAGACATAGCTAAGCCCTGCTAATGTGCCTTATGTTGCAGTGCCCTGAGTGGCCTGGACTGGCCTTGTTTGCCCTCTTTGCTATAATGACTCAGCCTTCTTGATAGGGTTTCATAAAATGAACATAACAGCCAGCTCTTCATTACAGTCAGCATATTACTGCTTTTTGATATTTCTGAAAGGTCTGGCATGTTAGCATTGTAGCCTAGAGTACACCAGTCACTCAACGTGACATTCATGCATATAGCGATGTATGTTGATGTGTTTATAGGTAGGTACACACAAAGACAGTCATGCTGGGGGGGGGGGGTCACCTGATCCCTCATGTGTCACTGTGTCCGTAGAGGAAGACTCCAGGCCCTGATGATTCTGCAGGCCTCAGTAATGAGCACTTCAGCAACGGGACCTGAGGGCAAAACCAGCGTGAGAAGGGCAGGGGATTATCTGGGCAGCCTCAGGTTCACGGGGAGGACGCCCTGAACACTAATGAGCTGCAAGACCAGGCCCTGGAGGAGGGGGGGAGTGGGGGTGGGACATGGGATGGATCTGTGCCTCATTTGTGTGTCTCTCTGAGTTTTAGTGAAGCTAGCTTGGGGACGTGTTTTTCTGAGAATTGACTCTCAGAGCTCTTCCCACCCATCCAGGAAGTGGACTATCACAGGGAAATTAGCTTTGATTTCAGGTCAATTAGATGCCTTTCTTAGTCTGCATCTGAGCTGATGGTATCACCGTAGTTCGGAAGTCACAATGTATGGGGGCGATTCCGTGCTTTTGAAGCATTATGGGAAATATACAATAAAGGAGCAAAGAGATACCGTGAAAGTTTTGATCTTTCCCCATGAACACACCAGGCACTAGACACACCGTTAAAACTGCCTCCAAAAAACATTAGTAATGATCAGGCTCACCAGAATCACTTTCTTCTACAGTGCATGTTCACGGGTTTTGAGGGACCAATCAGCTGAAGTTGCACAAACCTTTTCACTGACCACGGATCCTGGCACCTTTGCAGGAGACTTCGGTTTCTTCTTGCAGTGTGAACTTTTTCTCACTTTCTCATGTGACAGGCAGACAGAAATCGAGGGCTTTCCCCAGACCTCTCACTGCTGCCACTCTGCCAGGGTACCAGAGTCCCACACGTCTAGCCTAAAAGCCTGACGTCCAGGCTCTCTCCGCTGAAGGACAGGCTGAGGGCCCTACAGCTCTGTCTCCTAGCCACTCCAGCCAGATCTGTTTGCCCACGGCGCAGTGAAGAGTCAATTAAAGCGGGCAGTGGCCGTCGCTTGCCTTGGCCTGCCGGTACCGGCTATTAGAGAGCCACCTGAAGAGGGCTCTTCATTGTCTAATTGCAGTACTCATTTGCTGAACCGGAGACCCGCAGCTGGGGAGATGCACACTGTTTGCATGTTAAAGCTGTCGGTGAAGTGCTCTTGTTTTACCATGTGATCTGGGCTCCTTTTTTTCTTAGAGATAAAGAATCATTTGGGCCCGCACCCGGAGCCCCCACGCAGCACGCGTGCGTGTATTTGCATCGCCATGTGTCATTATCTCAGCGTGCTGCTTTCTATCACTTTGTCGTCATTGTACTCGCTGTGAAGAAAAAGAGGAAGAAACATCTCAGATCAGGAAATTAGCGTCCCATGGTCCTCTGTCCTGCTGTGCTGTTTGCTTTCTGTTTCTCATTCTCCTGCAGAGTTTATTTTTGTGTGTGTGTGTCTCCAGCACAGGTGATACGCAGCATCTACAGCTTATTAGCATGCAGGCGGGTCTCTGACCTCCTCCTTCCCTTGGGGATGTCAGCAATACAGGCTTTAACCCATATTACAGTGCATTTTACCTGTAGTGTGCGTGCATGTGTGCATGATTGTGTTTGTAACAGTGTTAGTGAGACACTCATGTGGAAAGCAAAGAGGAATTAGATGATGGATTTGGGATGCAGCTCGTGGTGCATGATTGATGCCGATACGACGGCGACAGCCTTGACCACGGAAGACATCCCTGAATCGGGTGTAGAATCACTCTGCTGTAAACCACCCAGCTGTGGATTAACAGGAGTGCGCTGCATGGGAGAATTACTTTGGTATTTCCAAATGTGACCCTAAATAGAAGGACTAGAAGATGTACTTATTTTTTTCTTGTTTGATCCATGTTATTTAATTATTGTTGAAAATGCAGAAGGAAAAAAGCTAATGACAGATGTAGGGCCAGAGTGATCCAGGAAGGAGGCTTTGGGCTGGGCTGTCCACATTGTGGTCACAGCTTCTTGCATTTAATTTCTCCTCATGCCCGCAGTCTTTGCGTATCAGCTGCCCCCCCTCTTCGCATTGCTGCTGAAGTGCCCCTCTGGCTGAGGCTGAGGACCGGGGGAGATATTACCCCCTCGAATGGGTCACCTCTCTCAGGTCTCCGGTGTCCACAGCCTGCTCTTTGCACCTCATCGTGGACTCTAGCAGTCTGTACATGCTCCAGCGCTGAGGAGGACACAGGAGGGCAGAGCTATGCTTTCTGTGTTCGTGACACGCTCCACCAGAGGTACAGAGACCTCAGGGACCTGCTGACGATCGTTTGAAGGGGTCACGGCGAAATTGAAACCCTCGACCTTTGATGTTGCTACATTTCACTGACCGTGAGGCTTAGGAACCAAGCTGGAATAGGAAGAGAATGTATCCTGTTTAATAAACGGTAGGTGTAATGGTGATTTTCTTCAGTGGAATGTAGGCCCTCCTCACTCTCCAACATAAACAGGAATGAGGTCATTGCTGTTGCAGGCATCTCGTGGAGCCAGAAGCTGCCGTTGACCTTGCCAGAGCAAACAGCAGCGTCTCCCACCTCCATGGGCTGTTTGTTTTTGCTCCCTCCGTTGTGATATTTGACTCCAAAGGTTTTCCAAGCCAATTAGGAGAACTATGTATTTGTGGTGTATTACAGCTATATAAAGACCTTATTAACCCAGATGTGAAGCTTGACAGGTTCAGAGTGGTTTCTTTGTCACTTTTGAGTGTCGATTTTATATATATGGTCATCTGGTAGCTACAGGAGAGCTTCTGGGCGACTAACGTGGGTAGCTCCCATTGGCCTACGGGCCTTCATGTCGAGCCCATTGATTATTCAGCAATTTCAGAAAGTCACCACTAAAGTCATGTGGCTGCACTGTGTCATTTTATTTTGGGAGAGTTTGGGCTGGAGGTGTGGGGGGGGTTGCCCTGTTTGTTCTCCCAGCTCTCCATCTGCACTTCAAAGGCCTGGGTGAATGGGATGGGCGCATTGTGTGCAGTACAGGTGCGTCGTGGCTCTAATTGAAGAAGCTTTGGAGATGCTATCTGCAGCGAGAGATATGAGCTGCAGGCACAGACCTCACAGGGGTCAGAAAATAAATAAAGCCAGTGACAAAAGGAAGACACGCAGCTGACAGCTCTGAATGGGACTGAAGGGCTTCGTGGGGGGGGGGGGGTGGTTTCTGTGATTCAGAAATGTTTCTACCTCAAGGAATATTCCTGCATTAACGTCTGAGCGGATGGTAGGCCGAAGGCACTTTCTTCCTCTATTATTTATTATCAAGTAAACAGGTATCAAAACGTATAAAACAAGACTGCTTCTCTGTCATTTAGCCTCCAGCAGGACACATGCATGTGTGTGTCTGTGTGTGTGTGTGTGTGCAGGTCATATATATATTACAATACATTGTAGGAATCAATGCCCCCCACAATGTGATAAAAAACTGTTTTTTTTTTTTACCTTGTGGGGACATTTTTTTGGTCCACACAAGGGAAAGCCCAATTTTATAAAAATCTGTGACTACAATCAATAAACTGAAATAGCCAAAAGTCTTTTGTTTTATTTGGTTACTTATGGTTAAGGTTTCGGCCGGGTAGGGATTAAGGTTGTCATAGTTAGGATTAAGGTTATGAATGGAGAGTCCCCACGATAATAGGAATGTATGAACTGTCTGTGTGTCTGTTTGTGTGTGACTCTGTGTATCTAAGCATATGACGGAATGCCAGCAGAATCTGCTCCTCCCATCTGGAGTTAGCTGTAGATTACCAGCCCCCCCATGTCTCTCCCTGCATCCCGGCAGCTCCTACCCGCATGTCCTGTGCCTTGTTTAAGTTTTCTTACTTACAGTGGGTCTGGCTGAAGAGTACGAGTCCCAGAGAGCTTTGGTTCAGTACACTGTTGCCTGTTGCCTGAGATTGGTCTTATCGTGCTTCTGTTGTCATTCTTCTGTGGAGCCAGTAAAAAAAACATGGGAAAGGAGCCCAGGCTATGGTGGCACAAAAGGGACCCATGCTGGTCATGCTGGGGTGGGGAGGGTGTTGTTTAGGCCTCCTCTCACATACCAGTATGAGTGTTCCCCATGTGGGGGGGGGCAGTGTCGAGCTGCTGAAATGTCCCCGCATGTTAATTGTGTCCCTCGTCGCTGTCCTTAGTTTCCCGTTTTGAGAGCTCTTGTGTTGATGAAGTGTCCCACTCTGCAGTGCTTACTTACACCCCGATGGCCCTGCCAAATACTCCCCCCGAACCAAAATAAGACACTCTTTTTCCCCATTTAATTTCCTCTCCTTTTCTCTCTGATCCTGCTGGACTCTGGGCTCTGGGCAGCGTTGTCTTTGTCTCTGTGAGCTTTTCTCGTTTTGTTTGTCTTACCAGCAGGGTGATCCAGACGCCCCGCTTCCCCCTTGCATCCTCACACCTGCTCCACAGCTGCAGTTCCTCCGAGCCTTCAGCCCATGGCGCGCCTGTAAATTCAGTTTGTTTATAAACTGTTCATAGTGTGCAGGCACGCATATATATAAGAACCAAGTTGTGCGATACTGTTTCCTGAAAGTTCTTTGTATACTAGGGTTAATCTGCCATACATTTGTAAATGTGGAGCATATGTGTTGTCGTTTGAAGTGTTTTAACAATTTGTTGTGTGTTGACCCTAGAATTGTGATTTCCCCATGTCATTCATACGTGTGATTTTGTGAAAAAATCATCTGCATTTCCTCCTGGTCAGGTATCTTGTAGTGTGTGACCCCCTGTCGCTGATCAGCCGTGTAGTGTGTGACCCCCTGTCGCTGATCAGCCGTGTAGTGTGTGACCCCCTGTCGCTGATCAGTCGTGTAGTGTGTGACCCCTTGTCGCTGATCAGCCGTGTAGTGTGTAAACCACAGTGTCTTCAGAATTCCCGATATGACGACTTGGAAAGTCTTGTAGTGTGAGCTTAGCCTTAGCTATCTGCATTTGTATGGCTTTATTTTAAACACAGCAGGAGTGACTCCCATGTTTCATTCGGGCCCCCCCACAGCTTCCCCGCTCA
>JAODJW010000036.1:16028096-16040981 GCA_026777045.1 Hyperopisus bebe | reverse complement strand
CTAGTCTCAAATCACAACAAGGTGGCAGGTTTCATTAGGCCCCAGAGTGTCCTTGCCTTCAGGAAATGTCTTCAGCATGGGGTGGGGGGGCAGCTGAGTCCCTATCCCCTCCTTCGGCCCCCAGGGGTCCAATGCAGTATGAATGGAGTAAGGTGGAGAGGTTGGCCGGCATTTCCATAGCCCCTTGCTTGCTGAAGGACACGCAGGAGAATGGATATTTACTGACGGGCCCAAGGTCACGTTCAGAAATCCAATTATCGACTTATAATATGTGGTATTGCAGAGCCCGTATAAAAATAAAAGCCTGGCACTAGCTATTTAAGGGCAAGACTGCGTGAATTCTGAAACTGTTTCTCCGCTGCTTGCTACATATATGTCTGTATAGATACTAAGAGAAAGGTCTTTGTTCCAAGCCTGTGAATGTGTTATTTGCTGTTTTGCATGTTACTTCTACCCAGAAGTAAGACTCCAAACCCAGGAACATGCAGAGCATCTAGTGGCCAGCCTACCATTCTTTAACAGCGTTACTAGTGATATGTCAACCCTGAAAATGCTCCTCTAGCTATAGCTGAGCCAGAGGCCTAAGTTAGGATTCAACTTAGGCCTGTTATCAGAAGGTCGCTGGTTCGAATCCCATCGGGGCAGTGTAGTCATATCATCCTTGGGCCCTCAAGCAAGGACCATTACCCGATAAACTGGGTCTGCCTGTGATCAGAAGCTGAGCTTTATTTTCACCGAAACACGTGTGTGTGTGTGTGTGTGTGTGTGTGTGTGTGTGTCATAAAGGAGAGCCTCTGCTTATACCTGTGCAGATAGCAAATAGAACATTGTTACCATTCGAAGGTCACTGGCAAAGATGGGACGCACTACCCAGCTAAGAGATCAGCTTCCCTCATTGGCTCCTTCAAACTAGCAGTAATCTCTTGGTAATGGGAATTAAGGTGAATGAATCATAGGGATATGAAGCCCCTGCAGTCACTGTGCCTGCTCAGGTGGCGCTGCTCCCTGATCCTGTCCAAACATGGGCATGAGATGATCTCACATTACCTCACTGGGCTTTTTCTGGAAACAGGTGGCAGACCTGTAGCATTAGCAGCTTCCGCTCCCCAGTCCCATCTACTGGAGAAGCTGCTGCTGAAACTAGTACCAGAGAAAGTTTATGGAGTGAAGCAGAACAAGATGCCACCTGAATCTAATGCCAGTGTGGGGCAAAGGGAGGATCAGCTCTTCTGTTCGATCTCTTTCCTCACGATCTGTGGCAACAGGGACAGTAAAGAAATACAGACCAACCCCATTTTTGCATGGATGTGTCTGTGCGTGGCTCTGTCCTCCTGCGGTCTACCCCGACTGGAAAGTCCCTGCCCCCCAGGAGCGCTTAGAGCCAGGGGCTGAGCACCGATGACACATTCCGTCGCTGTGCTGATTTGATTCATTTATTTCCAGCGCGTTAGCATTCCACATTAGCATTTAGCGTGACACGCCGAGTGTCACTTTGCCTCAGCTTCAAAGTGGGCAGGCCGATGCCATGCACTGATAGAACCATCACGCCCACTGGGGTTTATCCGCTTAATCCCTTCATGCGCCTGACCTCAAAGCAGGGCCAAAACAAAACGGAGATTAATGCGTCAGTTATAGCGTGACACTCTTCATTGATGTTGGAGGTTGTTTTCCCGTAAATAAAAGGAATTGAAGGCGTGAGGACAGTCCTGGTTGGGGGCTGACAGTGTCAGTGTTCCTTTGTGTATTTCCATAGCTCGCTCGCATGACGCCATGACGACAGAGACTCCTTAAAAAGGTACAAATCTTTATAGCACAGGCTTGGCATGAAGTGGTCTGCTGTGCTGTCTGGGGTGTAGACCGGGAAGAGCGGCCGTCCTCCTGCGGAGGTCAGAGTACACGTGTGCCCCCCCCCTCCCCCGTTATACCACAGCATAAGCCCTCAGTGACACTCAAGCTTGCTGCTTGCTTGCTGTCCACATAGCTGGAGCAGCTACAATGTGAGAATAAGAACAGGCTCAGAGCTTCAGTTACACATGAACCCATCCTTTGCTGGTAGTCTGCTGCTGCTATATGGCCTTTAGATACAGCAACACTGCAGACAGACACCTGTAAATATTCTTGAAGCTAATAATCTCCTTCCCTCTCTCTTTCCCTTGCACATCCCTCTGTTTGGGCAACACAGTTCCATCGTTCACCTTCACCCCTACAGGTATGTATGCTTACGTTAATGTCTTGGGACTCCATTAACTGAATTCCTGTGCCACAGAATGGTAGCTCTTACATATGGTCATAAAACATGTCTTTGGTTACCAGAGAAGGCCAGTTCTTACTAAAAGTGATTTTGGAAGATGTGCTTTGAACTGAAGGCATCAATGCCGCAGTTAGGAGTGAAACCTCCTCTGACATTTTTGGATAAAGTAACAGATTAGAGGAGCTCTTTGCCGATGCCACGGGAGCCAATCACAACAGGATACTGGTGTCAGACAGGATGGATGGTCGTTACCCACAAGCCCCTCCCAACAGGTGTGGCCACACTAGGACCCTCGGTTGTGCTGTCAGGGTTCCTCAGTCCCTCTTTCTGCTCCCAGCACTTTTCCAAGGTTGTAGATGTCTTGTCAGAATAAGGGGCACCCTACTTAAGGTGCCTAATTCCCTGAGTGCCTTTGTTTAAGTCCGCAATCCTGGCCCAGGCCTCAGAACAGGGGTCTCAAACTCCAGTCCTGGGGGGCCAGAGCCCTGTGTAGCTTAGTTCTTTCCCTGTTCCACCACAGATGATTCAGCTCAAGAGCTGTGTGGTAATTAGCACAAGGAGTTGCATCAGGTGCGTTAAATGAGGGGAAACCCAAAAATGTGCAGGGCTCCGGCCCCCCAGGACTGGAGTTTGAGACCCCTGCCTCAGAACCATATTTGGTTCTGTGATCCTGGCTCTTTTCTTTAGATTCTTTTCGGGCTGCCCTCTTTCTGGCTTCTCATCTCATTATACAGCTGCTCTTTAAATATAGGACATTTCTGTCACCTGGAACTCTAGGGGAGTGTGAAATTTGCTGTTATTTATGAGACATTCTGTTCCATTTATACTTTTTTTAATTCAGGGGGAAATTATAACCTGAGGAGGAAGCCTTTGGTTCATTGTTGGATTAAAAAAATCACACATTCTTATACAGAGTTTGCACAAACCTCAGACTTCCTGTGCAGGGAGGGTGATGCCTTAAATCCTCCCTAAAAGAGATTGTAATTAAAGTGCCAGTTTATCTCGCCTTCACACACCGGCGGCTTAGAGCTCCATGAAAGGGCCTGGCTTCCCCTGCAGAAGGCGTCACATGGGGAGCGGCGGCGATGCTGGGGGACTGCAGCCGCGCGGAGCCTTCTCTAAGCCTCTTATACACCCTCACACACAGAGACACACACAAACTGAGACTCACAGATACACACTGAGACTCACAGATACACACACACTGAGACTCACAGATACACACACACTGAGACTCACAGATACACAGACCCACACGGAGACACACTGATACAGCCACATTGAGACTCACAGATACACACACACTGAGACTCACAGATACACAGACCCACACTGAGACTCACAGATACACAGACCCACATGGAGACACACTGATACAGCCACATTGAGACTCACAGATACAGACAATCAAAGAAAACTGGTGCATCCACACTGAAACTCAGAGACACACACACACACAGATGCACTGAGACTCACAAACACAGAATATTACACACAATGATACTCAGAGACACACACAGATGAAGACACACTGATACAGGTGCGCACTGATACAGACACACACACACTGAAACTGACAGATACTCAGACAAACACATCATCACATACAATCACACACCGATGGACACAGAGGTTCACACACTCTGATACACACAGATACACACTGAAACTCACACACACACAGATATAGTCCCGGCAGTCTGCCCAGGGGATCTGCGTGCACATGCGTCTTTCGCTGAGCGATCAGGTGGCGTGTGGCTGCTTTTCTCTTTGCAGACATCTGCATTGGCAGCTGTGTGTGTGTGTCTGTGTCTGTGTGGGTGTGGTGGGGGCTCTGTGAGGTGAGGGCAGCCCGCCTGTTTATCCCAGCCTCCCCCCCCCTGTCAGTGCTGTGAGTGCTGGTGCTCCCATTCATTGACACTCGTCTTTGTCCACAGTGTCCTACCAAAGAGGCGGAGAGGCGGTCAGCAGTGCCGGGAGGTAAGAGGCACGCACTCTCGCACTCAGGCCCGCTGTGCCCGCGGTACCCGTCCCCAAACATGCTCTCACACTCAGTCATGACAGAATCAAACATGCATATCTGGCATTTAACAGGTTATTACAGTATTCATGGCCACTATGATTATCACACTGACTTCACTGTGCTTGATGTTGTCAGGAAGGAGACAGAATGAAGCGATTATGAGTCAGAGGGAAAAACAACCAGGTGTGAAAATAAGAAAGAATGAAGGTGTGGTGTTAGACAAACAAGAATAGGAGTTAGGGAATCAAGGGGCATAGAGGAGGAAAATGAAGAGAGGGTAATGCTTTCAGTCTGCCACTAGGGGGAGTGCTTTGACTTTATAAGAGACTAATGCAGGCAAGGGAGAGGGTGGAGTCCATGGTTGTAGACAAAAGATCGTGGCATCCATAAAAAGCCTTTTCCCAGTCCCAAACAGACTGCTGCCATCATTCATACTGTCAGTCTCATAGTGATTTCCAAGGAGGCTGGTATGCATCTCTGTCTGTCCATGTGTCATTGTCTGTGCGTGTGTGTGTGTGTTCCCGCGTGTGTGTGTCTTTGTCTGTTTGTCTGTCTTAATGTGCATGTGCATCTTTGTCTGTCTATGTGTGTGTTTTTGTCTGTCTGTGTGTCATTGACTGTGTGTGTGACGTGTGCGTGTGTGTGGTCCAGGTATATCTTATGTTATGGGGACAAAATATCCCACACAGCGTGATAAAAACCTGCTATTTTGACGTTGTGAGGACCATGTTTCCAGTCCCCATAAAGATGACCTCAATTTTACAAAAACCTGTGACTGCAATCAAAAAAACAAAAACTGCCAAAAGTCTTTTGTTTTGGTTGGTTGCTTACGGTTAAGGTTAGACCTTGGTAAGGGTTAAGGTCGTCGTTTTTGGATTTTGGTTTTTCACGTAGAAATTAATGGCTGGTCCCCACAAAGGTCTGAGTACAGGTCTGTGTGTGTGTTTGTGTGTGTGTGTCTGTGCGTTACATGGCCTACAGATGGATCGGGATCCCAAACACAGAAGTATTCTGCCCCCCCCCCCCACAGTTGGCTCACGTGTGAGGGGTTACTCCCCTCTTCTGTTTCAGGCTGCCCCATATCTGATGGGTTCCCAGCAGCCCTTGCACCTCCTGGCAGGTACACAGACAATTCGCTGTACACACACCTTTGTGTGACACCGATGAGCATGGCAATACGACATACTTATTAACTGATCATATTTTTAAATAGCTTCTCTAAATATGTATATTGCCTTGTATAACTGTAAACAAGCAATATCTTTCCTTTGAATGCATCTGATAAATTGAAGCTTAACACACAAATGTAAATTCACTGCATATTGAAATTACAAAATCGTAACAGCTAGAATCTGGGATCAGACAGCAAGGATGGATGCTGGAGTTAATGTGAAATTAATGTTTAGCTGGGAAGTGCAGGAGACAAAGGAAGGTCCTGCTATCCGTGCTGGCTGCTGTGTCTGGATGCCTGCCATTCTGTGTGTGTGTGTGTGTGTGTGTGTGTGTGTGTGTGTGTGCGCGAGGTGTGGAGTTTCAAATGTCAGTTCAGAGCTGTCTGTTGTCAGAATCCTTCAGAAAGAGCAGAGTCAGCCACTCATGCAAGAGAGCAAGAAAGAGAAATGAGAACAGGAGCAAAACAGAGCGATGGAGAGATGGACAGATTTGCGGAGGGGAGAGGGCTGTGTTTTGTGTTTGTCGGTTATTTTCAGGGATGTTATCAGTTGAAGGTTCTCTGAATTAGCTGCTGTTAATTTGATTAGCTGGGTGAGGCTATTTCCCAGCCATACCTGCATGCCTGTGATATATTGCAGCTGAGCTTAACTACAGCCAAACAGCAAAGCTGTGTTTTTTAATTCTCCTTTGGTCTGTTTTATACTTCTTTTGCAAAATCAGTAACACGGAGGACATTTTTGTTTTCCCCACACATCGGAGAGACAGCTGCCTGGCAAGTCGCCTTTGTGGTGCAGTGAACCCAGCATTTGCAGTGCTTTCAGAGACGCTTGCTGAGCCTTGGGTTTTGGTCTCCAACTCACTGTCCTGTCAGCAGCAACAGCCCGAGCAAAAATTAACCTGTTTGGCCTAGATGTCCTGGGCAAACAACTGTTTCCTAAAGCATCAGAACATTCACAGATCATGAGGGGACCTGGGAGATGGTGGAAGGTGTGGATTGTGCTGGAGAGGAAGCTGCCTTATACCAGTTAGACAGACTGGACTGTCAGGCGGTTCTGATTCCTCCTGGGAAGTGACTCCTGAGAGTGACTCTCAGCAGGCGAGTGTTCCTGCGGGTCCCGTACCTCTGCCAGGTCTCACGGCGCTGGTCTCTCTGCTTCTGGGCCAACAGGCCCGGCCTGCTGAACATCGCGGAGCCAACCACCCAACCCTGGCTGGCCGACACCTGGCCCAACTCCTGCTCCAACCCCAATGACTGCTCCATCAACTGCTGCACAGCGGGAAACGGCAACAGCGACAGCAACCTGGCGACCTACAGCCGCCCAGGTGGGGGCGCCGGACCTGCTGGGCGGGGGGCTTTGCTGACGATACCACAAGCAGAGGAAATACTGAAAAAAATCACAACTCACTAAACTGTACGCAGTCTCACATTTATGCAGGAATATGGTCACCTGGTATTATGGGAGTAGGAGTCAAAGTAGATTAGGGAGTGGAATTCTGTGAAATACCAGGGGGGTACCAGGGGAGGCTTAGCTGATTGATTCTTGAACAAGGATCTTGACCTGGTTTACCTCAATTTGTTGATGTTTGTTAACCTGTACGGGTAGGCAGAGTATCTAAGACAAAACCGAACACAAGAATCAAAGATAGTCACGATAATTTTTTTCCCACAAAGGTAAAAACTTTCTTGTGTCACGGATGAGCCTCTGGCACAGAGCATCTACTGTCGTATTAGCCAGCAAGGAGGGAGTTTGGAGGGTGTGGTGTTTGATTTGTTAGAGGTTAAATCAGGGGCTATTTTTGTTCAGGAAATAGAAATAAACATTCTGGAAGGATCCTGTGGGTTTACTCTTCTGCTAATCGAATTGCTTTCCTGATTTCCATACTGTTGTTATAGCCCTTAATGTAATTTAGGCTAAGTGCTCAGTTATTTAAAAAATGTGGATGAACCACAGAGGTCAGGATGGGACTGCGGGAAGTGGCCAGCACTGGGGAATCGGGGGGCACCTGAACAATGTGGGGGGCGGGGGGGTATTAAGGGACGGGGGGAACAAGGTAGCCAGGATAATATAAAAGCAGAGCAAAGAGGAGCAAAGCCACAGTTATCAGTAGTACAGAAGAGTGAAGAAGAGCAGAAGAACCATATCATGCTTTATAAGGGGCCTTTATAAGGGGCGCTGTGTTTGATTCGCGGACACAAAAGACACACCAGAAAAGGAGTGGTCTAAAGTCGCAGCCAACAGAGAGATGGAAGGAGATTTGGGTGTGTGGGGGGGCAGATAACCTGGGCAGGTCCCTGAGACACAGTGAGAAAGGTTTAAGGCAGCAGGCCCTCTGAGGGACCCCTGGGCTTTAAGCAGAAGGGTTCACCCTGCTCTGCCCCACTATTGCCTGGGGGGGGGCCAAAAGCACCCCACGGTGCCTCCTTATGTGACCGCAGGGTTCACTGATGCCCTCTGGCAGCCCAAACCATGACCTCCTGCCACCCCTCCCATCGGTTCAGGTGGCCATATTTGTTGGGGGGGTGGGGAGGGTTTCAATTTTCATTAACCTGGGCTGAGTGTGAATGACTGCTCTTCTGCACTCACCCCATGACGAGCAGACATGTGTAATAAGCAGTGCGAGGGCTGCAGAAGGGGGCTTTGCATGTGACAGACACTAAGGCATGCAGCATGACTGCGCCGTGCGCTCGCACGCTGATGAGCGCGTTGGGGTCCACGCGGACCCCGCACCTTCAGCAGGCCTCTCACACTCCGGCCTTTGAAGTGCCACATAATCGCGGCTCCTTGGAAACCCCCAGATGCTCCCGAGTAGCCAAATGTCGGCGCGTGACGCCGAGCGGAGCCGGCTTGCCGGCCTTTTGAAGATTTAAATGCATTAATGAGTGCGGCATGCTGCGGCACTCGCTGGCAGGATTCCAGCCACCCACGCCCCCACCCCGGGGGTCTGATCCGGATGAGCTCAGATGTTCCGCTGGAGGATCTGAGTGGCTTGTGGCTTCATCTCAGCTTCTTCTCCTTTCGCTTCACGGGCCGTGAGAGAGGAGGGTCGCTGGAAGAGGAGGAGCCCTGCTCGTCCTTATTTACATGTTTGCCTAAAGTGATGTAACAAGATAAATATGTCTGCCTCCGACGGGCTATCCATCATTCTCAATACGCGAGCAATTTAATCGGCTAGATTCAGTCTTGCGTTGAAGTGCCCATTAATTTTTGGTGTAGAGTAAAGCGATGGCAGTCACACGGTCATTACTAGCCGAATACTCGATTACTAACCCCTCACCCCACCCCGTGTCACCCAGCTGATTGCATCGCCAACTATAACAACCAGCTGGAAAACAAGCAGACTAACCTGATGGTGCCCGAGTCGGGGGTGTACAGCGACGTAGACCTCCCCAGCAAGATCAACGAGATGAAGACCTTCAACAGCCCCAACCTGAAGGATGGTCGCTTCGCCGGCCCGGGGGGGCAGCCCACCCCATACGCCACTACCCAGCTCATACAGTCAAGCATCACCAGCAGCAGCAATGTCACCAGCAGCGGTGGAGGGGGGAGTGACCTCAATGAGAAGCACTGCTGGAAGCCGCCACCTGGGTCGCAGCAGAAGCAGCAGGATGTGACCTCACAGCTGCAGTACAGCATCATGGAGCAGAACAAGCTTAACAAGGGTGAGTGGCAGGCAAGGTGCACGGCCAGCGGGGGCCAGCTGGGGATGCGCCTCCCGCCCCCCTCTTCCTGTCACCGTGTATCTCCATGCCCTTGATGGACACGCCCCCGCACCTCCCCGCCCTCCTGGGACACGCCCCCAGAAGCCACACCCTCATCTCATCCGGCGACATCAGCATGTCTCTTTTGTAGACTTTTTTTTCATCTTCTCAGTCTCCTTTGCTCCAATCCTCTGCTGATCTTTACATGTCTTTGCATACAGTGGTGTTATTTCTGAGAATGCCTCTTCCTGTCCACATCATACGGATGATGCCATTTGTGCCCAGAACATTGTCCCTCTCAAGGATAAATGGGCCCTTTAATGCAGTAAAGGGTTGAGACTGTTTGAGGTCTCCAGTTGTTGCACCTCCTGCATTCTCTCATTTATACTTTATGGCATAGAGCAGTGGTGGCCAATCTTACCCGCAAAGGACCGGTGTGTATGCAGGTTTTTGGGATAACCTGTAGGTCAGCTGTTCAAACCCAGGTGCGAGGACTCTTCAGCCAATCAGTCCTCTAATTAGTAATCTAATTAGGGAGTTGCAGCGAAAACCGCATACACACCGGCCCTTTGCGGATAAGATTGGCTACCCCTGGCATAGAGCTCTAAGTGACTCATTTGCGCCCCCTAGGACATAACTCATGTTTGTGTCTCCATGTGCATGCTGTGCTCCCGTTCTGGGTTTAGTCACCTGTGTTTTTATTCTGCACGAATAACAGCATCTTCGCCAGAGTGACTTTGTTTTATACGTTTCTCCTTTAATGCCACTTACACCAGGCTCACATTAAGCTCCGCCAGTACCATCCTCTACCAAGACAAGACACAAATTACATTTTCAGAATAAAATTAGATTTTATTAGTTACAACAATTCTTATAAGGAGCCTTTAAAAGGGAATGATCCTGCTGGAAGTTTCCGGAATGTTGCAGTTTAAACGCAGGGAATTTCACTCCTGTCTTCTTCCTTCTGTCTTTCTCTTCTCCTGCTGGAGTGCTCCCTGCACCTCCTCATTTCTGCTTCTCCTCCTTGCGGTTTCGGGGGTGCGTTCTCCCGCTCGCCGGCTGACTCTGCTTCTCTCCCGTCCGCCCGCAGAGCACTACAGAGGGGGGGACCTTCCGGCCACCATCCCCTACAGCCAGACACACGAGGGCCACGCTGTAGGTTCCTACAGCAGCTCTGAGCGGGGGAGCAGCAGCACCTCTGGTGAGCGGGTTTGGGGGGGGGGGGGGGGGCAGGTTTGACTTTATTTTACCGTGACCTTTCTGCAGCGAGCCGACTATCTGCAAGGGTTTATTTGTTTGGCTATTTACTCAGGCTGTACTGCGAACTGGCCAGCAAGTGGCGATATAGACCCAGAAACCCCCAGCTGAGCTGCCCCTACCGGGAGGGGGGCAGTGGGAGGGCGTAAAGAGGACTGAGGGTCTGTTGTGGCTGGTCCCTAGGCGCCCCATTCCTTTTTAAACTCTTCCCCGCTGTTTGTCGCCAAACCATTAATTACCGTTGTCTTCATCATAGCGAAGGGAGCAATAATTCCATGTGGGCACCTCCGTTTGTTCCTGGACAAGGACAAATGACGCGCATTGCGCCCGGCATGCAACGCTGCCATCATAATGCGTCTTATCTATTTTTATATTGTATTTGAAGTTGCCGTAATTAAAGCACAGTGTTCACTGCAGCAAGGGACCACAGCTCATTGGGTCTAAATTGTAATTTATGGCTGTTAATCGGCCTCTGATGCATTTTTCTGCTCTTTATTCGTTTTTTGGCATGGAATGATATTACTTTTGAAAAATGAGTGTTTTTCTGTTTGATGGAATGCCTGACATTAATTACAAATTGAGAGATAAGGTCTCCATGCATTTTCCCTGCATAAATAATGACACAGTGCCCATTAGCCACACTCCTGTCAGGTGTAAACATCAAGCTTTGTTCCTCGTTTTTGATGATCTCGCTTGTTTTGGTTGTCTGAGTGCGTCTGTGTGTTCCTGAGCGTGTCCTTTATTCTCCTGAGCAGGGAGCCATGGTCAGAAGAAAGGCGTCCGCACCCCCAAGCTGCCTAAACAGGCCAACATGAACTGGGCTGACCTGCTGCCCCCTCCCCCCGCCAGCCCCCCGCCCTGCCGCAGCGTGGACGAGTACTCCCTACCAGTGGGTGACAGGTGGGGCCCGATTCTCGCGCCGCTGTGTCATCATGCCACGGTAAGCCGCCCGCCCGCCTGATCGGCTCCCGTCTGCATATCCTCAGCTACGACGCAGACGTGCAGTGCCCGGCCCCCCCCTCACGGATGTACCTGCAACCCGGAGAGCTGGAAGAGGAGGAGGAGGAGGCGGAGAGGGGCCCTACCCCTCCTGTGCGCGGGGCGGCCTCCTCTCCTGCGGGCGTTTCCTACAGCCACCAGTCGACAGCCACGTTGACGCCGTCGCCGCAGGAGGAGCTGCAGCCCATGCTGCAGGACAGCCCCGAGGCCCTGGGCCCCCCCCAGCAGGACCGCAGGTGAGAGGCAAGGCTGCCCGTGGGGGTGGGACTCGCTCAAGTAGACCGGAGACCTGACGCCGCTTGTCTGTGGCTCCGTCCCCTCATTCTAGGCACCATACTGTGAGCCCGCCTCCCCCCCCACGGCCTCTGTCCCCCCCGCACACCTACGGCTACATCTCCAGCCCTCTGGCGCTGGACACGGATGGCATGGAGGAGGAGGAGGAAGAAGGGGACGAGACAGACGCGGAGCTGGCCCAGGCGCACCTGCACTCGCGGCAGCACCCCCCACTGCAACCACGCCACCTGCTGCCCCGCGGCCTGGAGCAGACCCCGGCCTCCAGTGTAGGTGACCTGGAGAGCTCCGTCACCGGCTCCATGATCAATGGCTGGGGCTCCGCCTCCGAGGAGGACAACGCCTCGTCCGGCCGCTCCAGCGCCGTCAGCTCCTCCGATGGCTCCTTCTTCACTGACGCCGACTTTGCCCAGGCCGTGGCCGCCGCCGCCGAGTACGCCGGGCTCCGCGTGGCCAAGTACCCCCCCTCTGAGGCGGGGCCGGGCGGTGAGCAGGCCGTGCCTCATTGCGGAAGCCCTTGATCTCCCGCTGACTGACGAACGCGACCTGTTTCTCGCGGCGACTTGCCATTAATAAAGATATGAATTATGCATGAATGCGCGGGCCCATGCCACTCATCACTGCCGTCGGCGTACAGAAACGCGAGCCACATTTCACACGTTAAAGCCTTGCGTCTTTTCCAGGCCGGAAGTATCCCATGGCCCCTCCGGGCCACCGTCCGGGCAGCCCCGTGTCCACCGACAGCAACATGAGCACTGCTGTCATGCAGAAGCGACCGCCCAAGAAGCAAAAGCAGCACGCGGCCGCCCACCTGCTGCACCAGCGCCAGCGCGAGCACTTCCAGGACGGTAGGCTTCCGTGGGCTTCCTCTAAGCATGACCCCCTTCCTCCTCCTCCTTGAGCCCCGGCTGTTTGCTCAGCATCCACTGTTTCCTTCTCCCTGACATTCCTGCACACACCCCCTTTAGGGGGCGCCGGCGGTCAGCAGGCAGTGATACAAAGCCTAATGAGGAGCACTCTGGAGGCGTGGCCTCTCGCTGGGGAAGGTGGGGAACGTGTCGTACTTCAGCTGCTTACGTACTACCTGGCCACATGACGGGCTGGGGGTGGCGGGCGAGGAGGGAGGGACCCCGATTCAATCCCCTACCCCATCTGGGTGTGCAAAGGCGGCATCCCCCCCCCCCCCCCCCC
>JAODJW010000036.1:16016712-16026712 GCA_026777045.1 Hyperopisus bebe | reverse complement strand
GCCTTCATTTTCCGCCATTCTCCACTCTGCTAATTTCACCCCTGTTTACACAGCAGCAGAGGAGTGCCCCCCCCCCACCAGACACACCATCTCGTAGAGGAAGCCCTCTGCTCCTCCCCACTCTGCTGGGCTCCTGACAAAAGCCAAATCGAGGTCCTCACAGGTCTGCATGATTATAGCTAAGCCACCTTGGATCCCAGTGTAATTTTGCAACCCCCACTCCCACCACCTACAACCCCTGCCTGGAGTGCATCTGCTGTTCCTGGAAACAGCCAGAAAGCTGTGCTAGGAGTCAAGCACACGCTAAGACCAGCGACATGGGAATGTCTATCATCGGGGAATCAGAGGCTAGTCTGTGTTGTGTGCCTTCTCTATGGCATTTCATTCATTTCACCATTATTTTTCATCACTTGATTGATTTCTTTTGTTTTATTTACCCCTGCATTACATCAAATAGACACTTAGACAATGTAGTGATTAATCTTACATTTTAATCTGAAGATTGCATTTTTTTACGTTACACTTTTTTCGACATGACCTCCAACCATTATATGGGATCCGAGATCCTCGGAGACGGAACTCTGGGGCTCTCAAGTCATGAGCATCAGTGTGTGCATAATAATTTTGTTTTAGTGCATTTCATTTAATAAATGCATTTTTTATTGTGCTGCAGTGTCATGCCCTCTGATATGATCTCATTCTAATGGAGGCTGTACAGGAGGTGCATTCTTGTGTGATTTTGCTGACTCCTCCACACAGCCCAGCCCCGAAACCCAAGTGCCGGTGGCAGGTTTCAGAGGCGGCAGCCCAGCGCAGCCGTAACCCTCAGCAGCCAAGCTGCGGAGGAGCCGCCAGGGGAGGGCAGGCTGGGGGCCTGGGGGCTGTGCTCCAGGAAGGCAGGGATCGCAGCAAGATGAGGCAGTTTGTCCATAGCGTGAATCACACAGGAAGGGATTTCTCAGATTAAATAGTGCTACACCAGTTCTGCGTTCCTCAGGCTTGGTCTCTTTGCCCGTCCATTCCCTTGCTGAGCCGCATTTTGCCAGTAAACTGCTTAACTTCATTTTGTTTGATCCATCGACCCCCAATAGCTATGCTATCCTGGCTTCCCTTCACATCACGGCTCGATGTAAATAAAACCCGTCACAACCATCTGAGCTGCTCTTTTCACTGAATCCGCCAACTCTAAAAGTTTAAGGGGGGGGGGGGGGTTGACTCCCTGCAGTGTGCGGGAGCTGCTCTCTTTCCTTATGGGGGTGTTGGGGAACTATGAACTAAGCCTTCTCCTGGTCTCCCGTCTCTCCTAGAACTGCCCCCCCCACCAATCCCACCGCCGGCGTCACTCAAGTCACCCACTCACCCCTCCAAGTCAACTCTGGAGGGCTGGGCAGAATCCCGCGATGCGGAGGGCAGGAGAGCGCCCCCTGGGGGATACCCCCGGACCAGCTCCGCTGAGCGCAGGGAGGTGCAGGAGCGCCTCAAGGCCTCACGTGGAAGCAAGGGCGGCAGACAGGAGGGGCCCCCCAGCACCAAGGGCCGGCAGCAAGCAGGTGCGGGGCCCGACGTGAGCAGGCAGTAACTGGGGAGACAGGGGGCTCACATCAGTATAATCAAAAACAGTATGGGTGTGACAGCAGCTCGGCGGTTAGCACTGCACCCGCATCGTGGGTTTCATTCCTTTTTTAGGACAGTGCCCATGGTTAGAAGGTTGCTGGTTCTAATCCCATGTCCGGCAGTGATGTCACCGTCCGGCCCTTGAGCAAGGCCTTTACCCCACTTGCTCCAGGGACCCCCTGCTGTTTGAATTGTACATCACTCTTCTATATAAATAGATGTAAATGTGTTGGGCAGTTAGCTGACGTGGAGCCGGTCACACACGTCGTCAGACTGATCCCTGCCTCATCCCTCCCCAGGGACAGAGGACATCTTCCCCTATAGCCGGCCCTCCTTCCCTGGCATACACAGCCCACGGGATCGTGACCCCAGCTCCTCCAGCTCCATGTCCTCCCGGGGCTCGGGGGGGCGGCGTAGGGGAGAAGCGGCCCCAGGAGGGCGGTGGAACCCCACTGACGGGGGGCCCAGCACCATGGGGGCCTTTCAGGCTGCAGATGGGGACCTCGAGGTGGGTTGGCCAGTCTGCTTTCCGCCGGGACACAGGAGATGCCTGTAGGCCCTATTTATTTTTTTTAAAAAAGAAACCTGTCTTGATTGATGGAATTTTTTTGCACATTTGTTCTCTCCTTGTTTTCATGCCACAGTGGAGGGTTATAAATGTATTTCTCATGCGCCGCCTCCCCTTCTCTAACACCCCCTCCTTCGTCTCCATTCCCTTCGCTTGTGTTCACAGCTGGTGGAGAGCTGAAGCCAGCGCAGGGAATCCCGAAAGGCCATCACAGCCATTTCAGGGGGGGGCGCGTGTCCCCTCCCTGGGTTTTAAACGTCACAGCATCCGACCGGCGTCCTTTTCTGACAGTTATGTCACTCATGTTCCTTCACATCTGCAAAACTGACCAATATTTTTTTTTTTTTTTTTTGAATTTTATTTTTCGGTATCCATTTAAAAGGAGTGATGCAAGAGAGGGAAAGGGAAAAACATTATGAATTTCGAACAAATTACTTGGTGGTATTTTAGGCTAAATGTCAATGCAATACGGAGTCAGAGTTTTCTCATGCTGTTAGTTTGCCCTGTTGAAATTTTACGAACAGAATCACAAGAGCCCTTACAGTCAATTGTCACTGTAATAAAATTAGCTACAAGCAGGTGGGTGGGCTATCTTGTAAATATATATAAATATATACATTTTTTCCATAATAACCTGTTGTGGTACTTAAAATTTGTCTTCCTTGTTTGATATTTTCAGTAATAATTTTATTATACTGTTAATTATAATTATTTTGTTGTTTTCATCATGTTGTAAATTGTTAAATCATTTAACCACCCCAAGAAAGTACCACATAGGGATTTATTTTGTGTAATGCACTGTTATACTTTTTGTTGTCGTCAATGTTTGTTATTTGTTTTGTTTTTTTTTTGTTTTTTGGTTTTAAAAGCACAATCACTAAAATTTATTTTAAACCATTTTATCTATTAACCTTTTTGTCTTACTGGAGGACTACATGACAAGACAGCCTCATCGACCAGGATGATGTGGGTAACGATGTTAAGTGTTGAGGATTGTTTCTCTGGTGGCAATAGAGGGTGCCGTACGGGGGGGCTGGGGGAGTTAGAATGATTCCAAGGGCCCATGAGTGACAGGGGCCCTAAAAATGTATAACATAATTGGATTGGTCGGGGTAGGGGGTCCAATATGATAAAGGGCCCAAACTGTCTAGTAGCACGTCTGGGCATTTGTGAGGGAGTTAAGGCAAGCTGCTGGGAATCTAGGGCTTCACGAGGATTAGATTCCCAGCCCAGCTCCAGTGGTGAATCCAAGGGAAATAATCCTTATTTTATGGGGAAAAAAGAGCAGTTTGTGGAAGTTTCGGAAGCTAATTCAGGTACAGTAGTGACTTTGTCTACCTATGCACTTAAAAGAAGGTGACAAACGGAAGATCGGTGGTACTTTGTGAACTGCTGCTTAACCAGGACTGATGTTTCGGGGGGGGGGGGGTTGTTACCAGTGGTGAGGAAATGTCCAATTTGTCAAATGGGGGACTTTGTTCAAAGGACCTCTGCAGACCCTTTAGAAAATTGAGTTGAATTGTAAATCTGTCCTGAGGACACTGGTGTCTCTGGGACCGTGCTGTGATGGACTATTCACTGACCTACCCTTTTCGCCTCAAGAAAATCCACCTGTGATTCTCGACGGAAGAAAGTAAAACTAGTGGTTTTAACGCTCAAGGTGCTGTTCTTGGTTCAGGTGACTCTGCTCCAGGAAAGTCCAAACTCAAGTGCCATCCATTTAAGCCAACTTTGTGTTTTGTTTTCGTGCCTCAGTTGAGTTGAAGCAGAGTGAGTTGGCTGTACTTTTTGAGGGAAATTAGTGTTGTTGTTCTTAATTTTGATTTTTTTCTATAGTAAAAAAGGCTACTTCTTTATCATTAGCCATGCATTTACATACAGAGGATCACGTAATCTGAAATGTGTCATTTTTTCCACATTATTTATTAAAAATGTCCTCAAATGCCAAAATCTATGCTTGGTCTCTGCTTTGACATTGTGGGATAAGCATGGCATTAAATGCTTTGCTGTAACAAATCTGTGACATTTATCCTGCGTTTTCTCTAATCTTCTTGAAGCTCCTGACAGTTTTTGCTATTTATTTTGATGCTCAGGCACCGACACGCAAACGTACTCATCACACACAGCAATGACGGACACCCTGGCCTCCTCATTGCTTTCCACCGTGCTCGTCTTAACCTCCTGTTCCTGTGGCAGATGTCTTCCTGTTTGAGGGGTGAGCCATAAAGGTTTGGCAGGGTCATCAGTAAGGGCTGGAAAGAGTAAGGTAGCTAATGAGTACTGATGGGATAAATGAGGCAACAAAGCCCATGGTGAGATGAATTGTCACATATTACTGATTACCGACCCATTCAGCAAACTTCCCATTGGTTACTGTTTTGGGTTGCTGCTGGTTCAAATCGGCGATTGACAGTAAGTCCTCTCTCAGGGTTTTAAGCCTCATTTCTCCCATCACTAGTAATGAGGTTAATGGGAGAAGACTGGCAAACCCAAGACTGACCTCTATAATTTCACAGGCCACAAATCCACACCAGTAAGGAGCTGGACGTTACACACAGATGGCATCCATTTGTTGTCCTCGTAATGCTGGCAAGGCTTCCAAAGGACAAAATACACATTTCGAACACTCAGTTATATAAATAATATGCCAAAACTCCCAAAACAGACCATGATGAGGGGTACAGCATCACTATTCATCAAAGTAAATCTAACATTAAAAAAAAAACACAGTTGGCACCTGACATTACTTTTATTGACATTTTTATCATTGGCATAATAGAAATGCATTACAACTATAAAAGCCAATACCATAGCATCTATCATATTTTGATAAGAAATCCATTTGAGGCATTCTGGTCTGCAGGGCCAGTCAGCTCCCTGCATTTACAGAGTTACGTGGTGCATTCTACTCCTGTTTAGGACGATTCTGACATTTATACACCTTACTGAGTGTTCCTTCCAAGATCGATGAATCAATGTATCATGAACAAAGGTGTAATAAATCCGCTCTGATAAATATGAATCTTCTTGGAACTTCAATATTCAACTCTAGGCAGATTTTATCATGATCCATGCCCACATTTATCCATTAAAAATCTTAATTAATAATCAGGCAGTTCAGTATCCATTCATATATTGAATGACAATTCACTCAGAGTTGCAGTGATCTAACCAGGAATCCACTCACACAATCCAGTATGAGGAATGCAAAGACCTGTGAGAGGAGTTCACAACACAGAGGAAGCATCAAGAGGCCAGATTCAAAACCATAACCTCAAAGTCTGGGAGGTTTAGCCATGGGTCAATTTGTACCTGATGTTTGAATGATTTTTCAATATTACATTAAAACAATGGTTTTTCTTACACATTAATTCTTATCAAAATATATACCTCTCATGCTTCACCTAGTTCACACCTGGAATTCATCATCTACTCTTCAGTGCTTTCTCTAAAAGTATTATGTTTGTCTTGTAGCCCATTCCCTACAAAAGAACCCAATCTTACAGGCCTCATTCATTCATAATGTTCCACCAAGACGTTGCTTTACATTGCACATTTCTCCTCTTCAGAACCCGTGGGCTAAATGTCCACAGTGGGCTTTTTCAGAAATTAACTTGTCCTGAGCCAGTCTAGTCTCTGACACGAGTCCTCTAGTCTCTCTGACATGTAGCCTCTATTTTCCCAGATTGCATCTGTCCAGACATTTCTCTCAGTGCCATTCTGCACTGTGGCCATCTAGAATCTTTTGACTCACATGGACATCTTGAGCAGTGTTTTGGTTTGCTTTCTCTCTGCCACATCCTAATACTCACAAGCCATTATGAAACCTTATGGCTTTTTACGCTGCCATTGCTCTTGCCAGATTTTGACAGTTGCCTTTCCAAATGACAGGTTGTCAGTGGAAGTGTTCGATTGAATAATAGGCTTCAGCTAAAAGCTATGTCCTTTTTTGAGCCCTGGAACCTTTTGCACAATCTCAGTGCTAGAAAACTCCCAGATAACCAAATTGTTTTACAGTTAGGGTTGACATCCTCCCAGAATTACATGAGACGTCTGCCTTTTTACCCAAACCCCGCCCTCAGGCTATGGCCCTGACCACTGCATGTCCACACTTTAAACCACTGACAATCATTCAGAATAATACTGTCCAACTAGTACTCAGCCTGTCTCATTAAATATACAATATGCTATCAAAGAAAATTGTTGAAATTATCTTCCTGTTGGTGTTAAACTATGGTTTTATGCCTGGGTGTGTTAGCCATTTCAAAACTTCACCTAAGTGACCCAAGTATTTGCACTAACCGTCAACCACTAACACACACTACTGTGTTTGGCCATTTGTTGACTAGCATGTCATGGTTCAATATCTCAAGGTATTTAACTGATTGAGGGTTAATTAAATTTGAGAAATACATGGAATGACCGGGATGCCCCCGTGGACGGGGTGGGGAACCAAACTCTTCTAGCCACCCAACAGGACATTGATAGAACATGAAGTGAAGAAATTCTTTTTATTGTCTTTAATAGTTCAATTTGCTTGTTAACAAATATTCTGTTAAATTATGTGGTTTTTAGGAGCAATGATTTTATGAGCAATGTTTATGAAAAAAAAAACCTTGAAACATTTTGTTTGACAGCCAACAATTTTTTTCATAGTACTGCGTGCCTGTTGTTTTTTTTTGTTCCTGGTAAATGAAAATCTCCAGGCTCGTGTTCTTCTTGCATGTGCTCCAAAGGTTTGCTTGCCTTATTGCTGTGGTACAGAAGTACAGGTATCTTTCGGCCCTTTTTAGGTTAATATTCCATCTTTTCAGGTTGTAGCCTACTTGGAATTTTCTCAGATACATTAAGCATGTGTGTGTTCAGTTGACATTCAACTTATCTGAAGGTTCTTGTATGTTTATGCTTGTATGTTATATGCACTGTTCTTCACAGTTACCCCAGTTAATGACAAGTTTCCTCTCTGATTTGTATAACAGCATCACTTTACTTCTTGTTCTTTACAACATTCAAGTATTGTAAAGCACTGTTTCTCAACCTGGTCCCCGAGGATGCTCAGACATTTTTGCTACTGGGAGCTAAGAGGGAGCAAAAATGTTGACCGCCTGGGGAACTTTGAGGACCGGGCTGAGAAACACTGATTTACAGTAATGCATTCCTGGCTAAAATCTCTCTTTCTGAGTTAGATCTTTGCTTCTAATCATGGTGCCCAAAATCACAGGCCTGCCCAAAAATTTCTACATGACCTTAAGCATAATGAGATGTTAATTGTTCAATTAACTCTAGAATCACGTGTGTGGAAGTCCCTGCCTTCAAATATGATTTCCCTCATTTACTCTACATTTTCCTTTTGTTAGTGAATTATATGAACTGAATAGTTACCACTGTTGTGACTTGATGTGGACATAATTTTTAAATTCAATTTTCTGCTATTTGCTTTTGCCGAATATCTGGTATGGCAATGTACTGTACTTTTTCTGGCATTGCCACTTGAATTTTTTTTAGTCTTTTGTTTTATGAAAGTAGCCCGTGGCATGTTACATAAATATATTAATTGTTCAGATTTGAGCTTTGCCTCATCATTTGTCAGTTATAATTATAGGCTATTTAATACATAATCCATTTAAATGGCAAAAAGGGGTAAGTAAAAAAAAGAGTCAAACACAATTGGTCCCAGTGAGTGAGAAGGCCTGGGTTACCAGGGAGTGTGAAGGCCTGAGTTGCCTGTGAATAAGAAGGCCTGGGTTACCAGGGAGTGTGAAGGCCTGAGTTGCCTGTGAATAAGAAGGCCTGGGTTACCAGTGAGTGAGAAGGCCAGGGTTGCCAGTGAGGCCTAGGTCTAGTTAGAAGGCCTAGGTTGCCATAGCTTGGGAATAGAGAGCAAATCAAGCCAAACTAAGGAATAAAACACAATTAGTTTTCATTTGTTAGACCCCATCCTGGTGCTGGCAGAGTAATGTGTCCAGTGCACAATACTACTTTAGAGTGAACAATACTTACCCTCTCTGAATTTCTTTCAAATGGCACTCAATAAAGCTGTTTCAGTTGAATTTGATGTTTTTAAGGATTCGGGTTAGAGAGACCTTTTGGACATTATTGAAAACCGTGTTGTCATTTACAATGATATTTTGAATATTTCGGAGTCTTTTTGCGCTATTGGGCAAAAACATGTTTGTGATCACTCTCTCTTGTTCTTGTGTGACTATGGGTCCCCTTCGTCCTTGCCGTTCTCAACCCTCCATCCTCTGTAGACCAAACAAAATACATGTAGCCTACTGTAAAATATTACAGGAATGGCTACCAAAAATGCTGATGTAGCGAATACACCAAGCTACTCGTTTATTGTATACAGAAGACATGTTTTTCACCTGTGTTGTTGACAAAATGTCCGAATTGCTGATGCCACTGTAAATCTGCTGAGATTTGGCTGAACTCTCAGTCCAGCCTTCTTCACTCTTAGTTCATGGTTTTTCTCGTGGTCGAATAGTTTGGCACGAATTTCATTTGATAAAGTCGGTCCTCTTCTTCTTTGCACATGTCCTCTCCCTCTTCCAGGTCTTCCTCTACCTTGGTTTCAGCCTCTTCTTCTACCTCCTTCTCCTCCTCCATGGACTCTCCCTCTCATCCTCACTCTCCCTCTTCTCCCTCAACTCACCTGTTGCCATTTTATAGAGATTAAACCTGACTGGTGTGTCTACAGTTAAGCCCCTACATGTCTGCACACTGGTGGTTGTGTTTAACCAGTTGGTTCATAGGAGTGGTCATATGAAAGCCAGTGCTTTGAAATGATACAAAAGTGACATCATGAGATCTTTCTGTGTCTAATGTGTACTGGTGTGTTTAGTGTTTTGCAAATCACTGTGTATAGTGTTTTCAAAAAGTGTGAGGCTTACAATGTACTTATAGTTCTGCAAATTTGAGCTGATGTTTCGCTAACTGTAGAACACTTTTGATCTTAATGTTTAACTAATCGAAAAAAAACTGTAAGACCCATCCATACCCTGACATCAAAATTCAACTCACCTATGGCACTTGCACTCTCTTCCAGCATGTTGTCAGGGTCGGTGCTCATCCATTCCTGCCCTACATGGCTTCCCCCTTCTGTCTTGTAGTTCTAGTCCCTAGTGTGTTTTCCATGGGCTACTGTGTAGGTCAATATGTTGAGCATGTAGCTCAGAGGCTGAAACCCTCCATAGCAGGTTTGAGGCTAGCCAGAGACCATAATCTTTGCTTCCCTGTTTTTGCTTTACCCTGCTTGTATCCCATTTTTTTGTTGTTGTTATTGTTCTTAGCCTTGCCTAGTGTAGTCAGCCCTCTGTATTAGGTTCCCTAGTTTGTAATTCTGTGTAGTTAATATTTCTTAGTTTCAGTGTTTATTAAAGGTCGGTACTTGTTTAGGTTACTTCACCTGTTGCTTGTTGCCCTGTGCAACATTGATTGATTGATTGTTTTGGTCAAGTTTCACACCTGGGGGGTATTTTCCATATGTTGGTTTGTTTTATAGTTTCATTTCCTATGTGTCAGATTAATTATTATTTAATACAGTGGTTCTCGAACTTAATCCGTTCCAGACTCCAGATCGAATCCTAAAGAGTTCGAGTTCTGATCGAATTTTTCCCATAAGAAATAATGGAAAAGCAATTAATTGGTTCCCGGCCCCCCATAATTACACCTAAATATGTTTTTTTTTTTTGTTTTGTTTTAGCATTTAAACACAAAATGAATAGGATAAAACAAGGAAAGCATTTTTTTCTTAATGGCTTCCAAAACGATAAAGATCTTATCCCAACATTACCCCTGTCCTGCCCCGATCGTCCG
>JAODJW010000036.1:15995019-16016612 GCA_026777045.1 Hyperopisus bebe | reverse complement strand
TCCTGCCCCGATCGTCCGCTCCTTCCGTGTGCCACGCCCCCTCGTTAACCTCGTGTGGGATCCCCATGTGATCAGCTTTTTCTGGTTGTTGTTATTAGTCCTCTGTATTGAGAATTCGTTTCAGTATGTTTCCCAAGTCCAGTCATTGGGAGCATTTCATGGTTTAGTTCATTCGTTAGAGTTTCCTTGTCTATTTCTGATTGTACTCAGTGTTATTCAATAAATCCCTGTTGTCTCGGAGATACTCAGTGGATCGTTACCTTCTGTTCTCCATCTACACCATGCCGCTCTGTGACAGATGTATTCTCTGTTCTAGTCACTCATTGGCTTCTTCAAATCTTCAGAAACGTGAACAATTTTGAGTCATTGTGTGTTAACAATAACTGTATGGTAGTTGAGTTTTACTTTTGCCGTCCATATTTGACATTTTCAAAAGTTCATCACGATGCAAAACGTGTTTTGGTGAAGGAGAATGTCTGACTAGGCGAATATTGCTTAAGATTTTACCAAAAGAGTGATTGATTCAATAATTAAGTTTGGAAATTGACAACTTTGTTCTGAGAATGGTTTAGTGTTTTAGCATTTCAGAAAAAACCTTAAGCTCTTAACTAAAACACTATTTAGAAGAGGACAAATAGAGAAAAAAGAGATGTTACTTCCTTCTGTACTGAGGCTTTACTAGGCTGCATAGAACTGGCAAGGAAATGGTTTAGTTTAGCTAATGACGTGTCATCCTGCATCACCTCCATGAGGTTAGACACTAGATGAACGATTAGTCTTAGAAAGGGCAGCACATTCAGCATAACACACAAATCAATGATTGATGGAGATTAATCATGTGCAGGTTATTGGATTTGAAATCAGACTCTGTAGCTGTTAATATTCAAACCTCACCAACTTTATTAACCTTAAATAATGATTCTAGATTAATTTATGAGCCAGAATACGCTTCTGTTGGCATTTATTTTGGCCAAAAAACATTTGTAAAACTGGTTTCTGTCAACCTAGTGTGATTTTTTTAGGCAATATTTATTCTGAGATATCATCAAATTCCAGGGGTCGACCACGCAGTGAAAAATAGAGTATTCCGTCATGGCCCAAGATGTATGAGATGCCAAAATAAAAAGCTCTCAAGCAGATTATTTATGTATCATGCTTTTGTTATTACATTTGACTGCCAGCTGTGTTGATGCTGTTTATTCACATAGAAGTGTATTTCACTGATAATCAAGTATAAAATTGCTATTGAACTGGACAGACTACAAGTAAACCTTATTCAGAACCTACTGATGCTGTTGAGAATTCTACAGTCATTTATTTAGCATAAATAAATATATGGATCCCCTCCTGGAGCCGAGACCTTATCATGGTGGAGGGGTTTGCATGTTCCAGTGATCCCAGGAGCTACAGTAAGTTGCCTGGGGCTTTATGGCCCTGGTAGGATCACCCAAGACAAACAAGTCCTGGGTGAGGAACCAGACGAAGTGCCGCTCAAAAAGACCCCTTATGGTGAGTAAAAACACAGATTTACGTTTCTCCTCGCCTGGATGCGGGTCACTGGGACCCCCCTGGAGCCAGGCCTGGGGGTGGGGCTCGATGGCCTGGTGGCCAGGCCTGCACCCATGGGGCCTGGTTGGGCACAGCCTAAAGAAGACACGTGGGTCCCCCCTCCAATGGGCTAATCACGTGTAGGAGGGGCCAAAGGGGTCGGGTGCAGTGCGAGTTAGGCAGTGGCCGAAGGTGGGGACCTTGGCAGTCCGATCCTCGGCTGCAGAAGCTAGCTCTAGGGACATGGAATGTCACCTCTCTGGTGGAGAAGGAGCCTGAGCTGGTGCGTGAGGTTGTGAGGTTCCGACTAGATGTAGTCGGGCTCACCTCGACGCACGGGTTGGGCTTTTGGAACCCGTCTCCTTGAGGGGGGTTGAACCCTCTACCACTCTGGAGTTGCTTGCGGGGAGAGGCGCCGGACAGGGGTGGGCATACTTACTGCCCCCTGGCTGGGTGCCTGTACATTGGGGTTTATCGCGGTGGACAAGAGGGTAGCCTCCCTTCACCTTTGGGTGAGGGGACAGGTCCTGACTGTTGTTTGCGCTTATGCAAACAGCAGCTCAGAATACCCAGAAGACCTGGAGGGGCGTGATTGGGAGGAATGGCCCCCCCGATCTGAACCCGTGTGGTGTTTTGTTATTGGAGTTCTGTGCTCGTCACGGATTGTCCATAATGAACACATGTTCAAGTATAAGGGTGTCCAAATGTACACTTGGCACCAGGACACCCTTGGCCGCAGTTCAGTGATCGACTTTGTGGTCATGTCATCGGACTTGCGGCCGCATGTATGGAGAGGGGCGGAGCTGTCAACCGATCATCACCTAGTGGTGCGTTGGCTCCGCTGGTGGGGGAGGAAGCCGGTCAGACCTGGCAGACCCAAGCGTATAGTGCGGGTTTCCTGGGAATGCCTGGCAGAATCCTCTGTCAGGAGAAGCTTCAACTCCTACCTCTGGCAGAACTTCGCCAATGTCCTGGGGGAGGCGGGGGACATTGAGTCCGAATTGGCCATGTTCCGCGCCTCCATTATGGAGGCAGCTGACCGGAGCTGTGGCTGTAAGGTGGTCGGTGCCTGTCGCGGTGGCAATTCCCGAACCCGCTGGTGGACACCGGTGGTGAGGGATGCCGTCAAGCCGAAGAAGGAGTCCTGTCGGGCCTTTTTACCCTTTGGGACTCCGGAAGCAGCTGATGAGTACCAGCGGGCCAAGTGGAACGCGGCTTCGGCGATCACTGAGGCAAAAACTCGGGTATGGGAGGAGTTTGGTGAGGCCATGGAGAACGACTTCCGGACAGCTTCGAGGAGATTCTAGTCCAACATCCGGCATCTCAAGGCGGGAAAGCGGTACAACATCAACACTGTTTATGGTGGGGATGGTGCACTGCTGACCTCAGCTCGGGACGTTGTGGGTCGGTGGAAGGAATACTTTGAAGACCTCCTCAATCCCACCGACATGCCTTCCAATGAGGAAGCAGAGTCTGGGGACTTAGGGGTGGACTCACCTATCTCTGGGGCAGAGGTCACTAAGGTGGTTAAAAAGCTCCTTGGTGGCTGGGCCCCGGGGGTGGATGGATCCCCCGGAGTTCCTCAAGGCTCTGGATGTTGAGGGCTGTCTTGGTTGACACGCATCTGCGACATCGCGTGGGCATCAGGGGCAGTGCCTCTGGATTGGCAGACCGGGGTGGTGGTCCCGCTCTTCAAGAAGGGGGACCAGAGAGTGTGTTCCAACTATAGGGGACCACACTCCTCAGCCTCCCTGTTAAGGTCTATTCGGGGGTGCTGGAGAGGAGGGTCCATCGGATAGTCAAACCTCGGATTCAGGAGGAGCAGTGTGGTTTTCGCCCTGGCCATGGAACAGTGGACCAGCTCTATACTTTTGGTAGGGTCCTAGAGGGTACGTGGGAGTTTGCCCAACCAGTCTACATGTGTTTCGTGAACTTGAAGAAGGCATTCGACCGTGTTCCTTGGGGAGTCCTGTGGGGAGTGCTCCGGGAGTATAGGGTGCTGGGCTGCCTTATAAGGGCTGTTCGGTCCCTGTACAACCAGTGTCAGAGCTTGGTCCGCATTGTCGGCAGTAAGTCGGACTCATTCCCAGTGAGGGTTGGACTCCACCAGGGCTGCCCTTTGTCACCAATTCTGTTCATAACTTTTATGGACAGAATTTCTAGGCGCAGCCAGGGCATTGACGGTGTCCGATTTGGTGACCTCAAGATTAGGTCTCTGCTTTTTGCAGATGATGTAGTTCAGTTAGCCCCATCAGACTGTGACCTTCGGCTCTCACTGGAGCAGTTCGCAGCCGAGTGTGAAGTAGCTGGGATGAAGATCAGTACCTCCAAATCCAAGACCATGGTCCTCAGCCGGAAAAGGGTGCAGTGCTCTCTCCAGGTCAGGGAGGGGGTCCTTCCCCAAGTGGAGGAGTTTAAGTATCTCGGGGTCTTGTTCATGAGTGAGGGAGCGGGAGATCGACAGGAAGGTGCGGGGGATCAACAGGCGGATCGGTGCAGCGTCAACAGTGATACGGGCGCTGCATCAGTCTGTCATAGTGAAGAAGGAGCTGAGCCAAAAGGCAAAGCTCTCGATTTACCAGTTGATCTACGTTCCTACCGTCACCTATGGTCATGAGCTATGGGTAATGACTGAAAGAACGAGATCACAAGTACAAGCGGCCGAAATGAGTTTTCACTGCAGGGTGGCTGGGCTCTCCCTTAGAGAGGTGAGGAGCTCGGTCATTCAAGAAGGCTCAGAGTAGAGCCGCTGCCCCTCCACATTGAGAGGAGCCAGATAAGGTGGCTCAGGCATCTGCTTAGGATGCCTCCGGGTATGTCCCACTGGGAGGAGGCCCCGGGGAAGACCCAGGACACGCTGGAGGAACTATGTCTCTCGACTGGCCTGGGAATGCCTCGGGATTCCCCCGGAGGAGCTGGATGAAGTGGCCGGGGAGAGGAAAGTCTGGGTTTCCCTGCTGAGACTTCTACCCCCGCGACCCGACCTCAGATCCCATGGAAGATAATGGATGGATGGATGGATGGATGGATGGATGGAAATATATGGATTCAGAAAGAGAAACCTTAGATTAAGGTAGCATTTTATTCAGGTTTTGAGCGAGCTGGTGTAACCAGGACTGTAGGAAGTACGTATTTTTAAGTCAGCATCCAAGAATGGGTAATTAAATTGTGTTTTTTGGTCATTATTATTAGGTACCAGCTGTCATTAGTCTCAGATGTCAACTCCTGGTGACCATTCATATGGCATATAGATGGCATTCTTCTGCTCTTTTGGCTGGGTCTCACAGCTTCACAAATGCATGTTGTTTTTGTGATCGCTAAGTCAGTCTATTGTGTTGTCGGTCATACTTTTCCTTTCACTGCCAACTCTTCCAGCAATATGGTCTTCTCCTGTTGGTCTCCTCATAATGTGTCCCAAACACGATAAATTTAGTACAGTGATATGGGTGCAGGCTGGATCAAATCAACAATCCATTTGTGTATCCTGTGGTATTAGGTCTCCATTTAATTGGAGGACAGAATGAGGACTGGATGACTTTCTGGAACATTAGAGTCAGTGATTGATGCAGTGGGATCCAGGGGTTAGGAGATCAACTTTGTTTGTCTGGTTAACTTTATTATTGCAACAGCTGCTTTCACATTGCTTACAGCTAAACTCACTGGCTTGGAAAGAGGAGAAATGGTAAATGCTGGTTGGTTGTTGTTCTGTATTTAAGATGAGTGTCATTCTTTTGGATTTTTTTCTCAGTTTGATGAACTCCTTGTTATGAGCTATAGTAAGGACTAATATAGACAGCTGTATTTTGCACTATTTTTGCCTATATTTGAAATCAGTATTAATGTCTCCCTTAGGCACTGCAGCACGCGTCTATGCATGCGTGTATGCATGCGTGTATGCATGTCTGCCAGGAGAGTTTCAGACAGTTAAGTTTGGTCCCGCCCCCCCAGCTTCCCCCAGGTGTGCTCTGATAAGCACGTTTCTAAACGAGAACAAATTCGGTGGCAGGCATAGGAAAGAAGGGAGGGGTCTTGTGTGCCGCCATCCATCATTTTAATGAGCGGATATGTGTCTACTGGTTTCAAGGAGGTGCAGGTGATTAAGGAAGGTAACCAGATGGGAGGGCCAGCCTGGCTATCGCTAGGGCTGGGGGATACGGCGAGGTGGGGTGTGTGACAGAGACCGACCCCATCCCACGTTTCATCACCAACAAGGGCTCACTTGCCAGTCAGGCCGCACCCCTCCGTATACCATTCCCCGCCTGCTCTCACTGCCTCGGAGGCCACGCTCACACTCCCTAGGGTGGAAAAGCACTGCTGGATGGAGGAGCCAGCATCCAGCTACGGAATAATTAGGTTCTGTGTGTGTATTTCTGTCTCCTCCCAGTGCCCATGGTAATAAATGATCAAAAATGGCTTGCGGGTTGGTCTGGCCGCTGCCAGCTAATTTGCCTTTGTGGGAATGCGCGCAATCCATTTTTTAAAACTGCTTGATTAGCCTTTTCTGGAGCTGTGAGATAATTAGCCAAGCAGCTGTGTGCCGTCTGGGAAGACCACACGTCGGTGGACACAATCTAGAAGACGGTCTCCACGGAGACCATTACAGGTGCACAGGACCACTGGGGCATCGCAGCCGCCACACTGTCACTGACATCCTGCTGCAAGGATAGAGGCCACCCCTCCCCCACAGTGACACCTGCATTGAGACAGCAGTCCCAATTTGTCCAGAGTAAAAAAAAAATATATAATAAGGAATGCGTGTACAAGTGGGTTACCTGTGTGTGCATCCAATAGGCTAGGCAATACATATGCACTGTTACTGAAGATATGAAATTATAATGACAAACTGTCATTATAATAAATTCACCTGTAATGTGCTTTTACCTATTATTATAATTATCATTAAAATTCGATGAGTGTAAATTGCAGGCTTTATGAATTTGTTTTTTCAGTGGTTTTCTGATCAGCATTGTTAGTCTATCAGCCTTTCCAGTTGTTGCACTGGTATAACTTATTACAGCATATTGACTGAGGGGTGCTGCAGACCTTTAGGTGAGATTTGGGATTTTGTAAATAAAGTGCAGTGCAATTGAACACTTCTGAAAATGCAGTCTGGCGTATGCAATAGTCTGCTGGTTGAAAGAGTTTTTTTGTCTGTCAGTGTCAACTTTCAAGTAACTGAGTGTGTTGGAAAGAAAGTTCACCTCTAGAGCAGATTTTAGTAGTCAGCTCTTCTTGCTGACTTTTGATTTATTTCTAATAACTTTCACAGGGAAATTAAAGTAACAATAGTCAGTCCAAATTTGTTTCTATGAGCTCCTGCAAGAATGACATTAGAAGACCAAAGCCCAGTATTTTAATAACATGAGAGTAATCTCCATTAATGGCATGACCATTTGTCACAGCGCTCCCCGTCACTTTAAGGGCTCTTATTTAGTGCCTGTGCTGTGTCCACAGTTAACCTGTGGGGATCTCGCTGTCCCAGCACATCGGCAGAATCCCCTTGTCTGCATCCCCATCCCTCCAGCTCCTTCAGCAGACTGCCCTTCAGCTCTCCCAAACTCCACCAGTCATACCTGCACTTTTTATCCTTGTTAAAATCGCCTTAACAATATTATGAAACACTTCAACTCATTTCATTCGTCAGGAGGCAGATTCACATTTTAGTTCTTCTGCTTTTAACTAAGGAAACTTTACTGGAGTTACACTTAATACTATAATACATACTTTATAAATATATTGTTATTTGAACTATATATTATTATAATCATGCAGTAGTCACATCATGTTTTTTTCTGGCAGAAGTCATATGTAATCAATATTAATCATTGAGTCAATAATTCTCCCAGAAGTAATGTCACCTGTCTATAAATTTATTTACCCAGAACGGTTTATCCATATGCATTTGCATTGTGCTTGTGGATTTCTCGGTACAGAACGTATTTCTTTACTGAGAAAAAGGGCCAGACATTTAAGAAAATACTTTCCAGGTGCAGTGTCACCTCAGAAAGCCCCATGTTGCTAGAATAACAGCTAAGAATGAGGCTTTCACATGGAGCAATTACAGGAGTAAGCGACACGAGCAGGGTCTTCCCTGGGGGCTGCCAGTGCGTAATAGGGGCAGACAAGCTTTCTTACAGGAGACCAGCCCTAGGGCCGCTGGTGTTTGGACAGGAGCGAATTTCTGCAGCATTGAGGGCGGGAGCCTTCACCTCCCAGCACAACCGCCTCCATACGCCATCCAGTCAGACCGGTGTTCTGTCATAAAATCCTACCTATCGAGCCATTCTGCGTATGTGCAGTTCCACCATTTTGGGATTAGGGTTAGGTTTTAGGGGATAGGGTTAGGATTAAGGTAAGGGTTCTAGGGGGGTTAGGGTTAGGGTAAGGGCTATCGATTAGCACTACGGTAGCATTTTTCGACAAGGCAGCATAAATCGACAGAACACGGGCAGCACAGACACTGAGCGACGCCCCCTGCTGGAGCCAACTCATCACCTTATATCACATGGTGCTTCACAGCTGCTTTGACATGCGCAGGTGCAGTCTTTGTTTGTTTTTTACTGCAACTCTACTCCTTGTAGCATTTCTATAGCATCTTCCTTCTCGTTCGCAGCTCTTTTCACTTAAATGTTAATGCTACATTTTTTTCTCCGCAGAAGCCCAGCGGCTCTGTAACATCTGAGGGCCAAGCGTCCAGCCCAGATAAAAATGATCCGAGGAGACTAAGCAGCGTGTCAGCTCTGCGTTACGAGGTGTACACCGATGGAGAGCACTATATTTCTCAGGCCTGTTGAGAGCTTGTTGTATTGATTATTATTTTCTATCCCTCAGAAAGACTAATGAGAGCTGAGATTTCCCACAAGAAAGGTTAATACAGTATTGAAATGTCAGGAGATTAATGACGGCCCCCCCCTTCTCTGCCCTCCTGCAGCAGAAGGTGACAAATTCCTTGCCCTTTCCATGCCTTGGTCCGTGACTCGTGCCGTCTGCCCTCCGAGGGGGGGCATGGCCTCCACACACACACCAGCATCACCAGCTTGATGAAATGCAGGCAAGGGGGCTTTTTGTAGATAAGGGCATTGATCTGCCTTCATTAAGGTATATGGGTATGAGGTGTGTGCCCTCCTGCCAGGATTGAGGTGGGCAGAGACAGCGTGGGCTATGAAACAGGAACTGCAGGTGGCAAAGCAAAACATTTCCTTCAAATTAGCAACTACAAGCAAACTGTGAAGGTACTTTACTTTTAACAAACTGTTGGGCTGTATGAAAATTAGATGCCACCTAGAATGAACCCTCATCTTCTGTCAGATACTATGATGGTGTGATGGTCTGTATCTCATTATTTCCGTCATAGGGTAGTCTGCGTTATGGTCCAGCGGGGTCAGACAGTATCCTGCCTCACTGTCCCATGATTTGCTCTTTATTAATTAAAACAGCATGGAGCTTCCATTGGATTAGAGCTCCCAAGCAATGTGATTGCAGCCAGTGACACAAACAGAACTGTGGGTCGTCCATAGGACAAGGGGCCCCGCAGAACCAGAATCCTGCAGAACCGGAGCCTTGAAGAACTGGAGCCTTGCAGAACCATAGCCCTACAGAACTGGAGCCCTGCAGAATTGGGGCCCGGCAGAACCAGAACCCCTCGCAACCATGGTCCTGTAGTACGGGGGTCTCACAAAACTGTAGCCCTACAGAACCAGAGCCTTCCAGAACCAGGGCCCCGCAGTGCCGGAGCTGAGGGCCCCTGGGTGTGTGCAGCACACAATGGGGCCACGCCTTGATTGACTGCCTCTCCTCCCTCACCAGTCCCCATGCAATTAGACCCCAGCACAGCAGAGAAAGAAGACATTTCCTGGGCGAACGTCTCATTTTTCACCAGGCAGCCCAAAACACAGAGCTGCATTCATGGCTGCGGAGCGTAACGATTGCTCATGTATCTCTGATGTCTCAGGATTTGACAAAGGCCCAGGTTTGTTCCCTGAATGACACACCAAACAATCGAGGGCCTTGCAGTCATATAAATACATCTTCAAGTAATTAATTGCTGTGTGTGAGCCCCCTCCTCTGCATTTTTGTATTTCCAGGAGCACACAGGCATTAGTTTATTGCCCCCTCCCACTCGCCCCCGAACAAGCTGTTCCTGGATCAGCAGTTTGCCCTTTAATAAGAGCAAACTGAAAGTTAAGAAAAATCACCCGAAAGATCCTATAACCTGAAGCATGGCTACCCCCCCCGAGCCGATCCCTTCCTCCACACTTCCCCACGTCTCCCCCAACCCACCCAGCTGGCACTAAATACCTTAACAAGGCAATTAGTCCAATTACGGCCAGGTGGATCTCACTAACTGGGTTACCAGTAAGCATGGGCCTGGTGATAAATACACATGGAAATGTGACAGGATATGCGGCCCAATGCTATATGCTCAGCTGGCTTCTCATGTCGCTCTCATGCCTGCAGCCTCTCATCTCTTCCTAAGTTTGCCGGTGATGTGAATATCGATTCCGATCCCCACGTGTTGCACAAAAACATTTTGTGGCCGTTCAGGTTCTGATGTAGCCCTGTTGTGTCTCCTGTCTCTACTGAGACGTTAGTCTTCTGGTTTCAGACATACCCATATCTTTCCAAATCTTCCTCCTTTCTTCACGACTACTGCAGAAATCCCTTCCTCATTGCCTGTAACTCCTGTCTGACAAATCAGCTGTAAGACTAGAAAAGCTTTATTGGCTTCCTCCAGATTCACAGAGCAAACATTGCTTTTTCATGGTGTCATACAGCCCTATCGATATAATCCTATCAGTTCTAATTAATATTTGAAAAAATTTGTTTTTTTATTCTGGGAATTTATTCATTGTATTTAGGTGATATTTATAGGTGATATTCAATGATAAGAAAGAGATGTTTGTAATGTATCCAGACAAAGGATATTGCAGTAGGCTTCCATCAAGGCCTGACCATACTAAATTCTTCATGTTCTGAAAGTAACATGGAGGAGGAGGAAAGGACTGTTTCCAGGGAACGATAAATTATTTGTCAAGCAGGTCCTGCTGAACCTAATGTACTGAACCGTTTCTGTAATTTTTAATTATTATTTCTGTTCTAGCAGAGCTCAGGTGTGGTGTTATGGAATATTTATTCTTCTGTGTTTCCTGAGCTTCCATTCCACCCCCCCTCCATACCACGCTTGCCCTGCCCTCCATTCCCATTTAAACTCCTGGATGACCTTCACTTCTCTGAACGTGATCGGACTCTTCATCTCCATCCGCGTCTGCTCTCCAACTGCACACCCCCACTCCCAACCCCCCAATCCAGTCCTCATCTGTACAGCTCATTCCATGCAGCTGACATCTGTCCCAGACTCCCTGGCAGCTTTGCGCTCGTTGTGTATCTGCGACCTCGCTCCCCTCCGCCTGCCCCGCTTTGACTCCACCGCCGTCTCGCCATTGTCTTGCTCGCTGTTCCCCGGCCCCGATCAGCCTTTCTAATGGCATGTTTCTGACAGCTAATTTACAGTGTGGCAGGAGGCATCTTCTCGTGGCTGATGCAGCTGGAAGCGTGAGCTGCTGCTCCTTGTTTACGTCGAATGAGAGGAGCGTGCGGCACACAGCTCCATGGGTCACTTAACAAAGGTTCTGCAGAGGAAGCTGCTCTATGGAGATGAACTGCTGCTATGATATGCAGACACTATTCTCCTATTCTCTGTGACACAAGAAAAAGATATATGTTTGTCGATTATCTGCCAGACCACTGTCACTTTTAACATATGCCTAACATATGTAACATAGTCACTTAAGCATTAATTTAGCTTTTGCTGCACTGACATTATTATCATTGTTATTTACTTCTGCTTTTGTTTTTGTGTGTTCAGCACTTTGGTCTACCCTGGTCTAAACTGATTGATTGATTGACATCCCATCTATGGTGACCCCTGCCTCAAAGTGCTGGGATAAGCTCACTGCGAATCTGTACTGGATATGCAGTTATGGAAGGTGCCTGGAAGGACACACATAGGGTGGATATGGCAAGTTCATTGAAGTATTTTGTGTAAGTATAGACAAAAGGGACAGGATTCAGGTAATCTACCTGCTGCCCACACTCAAAGTCTGCCCGTTGATGATTATTACATTTAGTTAATCTGTTTTAATCTCCTTTTTTGCTTAATGCACAAAATGTAATGGTCACAAATTCAGCCCAGCTTGGGTCGGGATGATCGATTGATTTCACCCGCAGCTCGTGAGGCAGCTGCTCGTGATCAGAAGCTCAGCCGCACAGCCTTTGGGCACGGGAGGATCCCAGCCCTTTCAAAAAATAAACTCCTCTCGTGTTTTATTGAAAGATCTGAAGGTCCACTTTTCTGGCAGAAGAGTTTTTTTTTTCCCACTTTGAACAAGAGAGAAGGGGTTGAGAAAAGAAGGGTGTCGTTTGCAATGCGCGACTGTGAGGTGAAGAATGGGACAGGAGAGCCATTTTGACAGCACCTTGAGAGGAAATTCCCAGAGGCTTGCAGGGAACAAAAGGCTTTTCCCCCATTTGTGGGAGCCTTCTCACAAAACTAGAAAATGCTTTGGACACAAAAAAATAAATCAAAACAGCACTAGATAGATCGGTGGGTGTAAGGTGTAACACATTGGCTCTCAGCATTTCTTCATGGTGCTGTTTATTGCTGTGAGCTGACAGAGGTTTGTCTAACTGGCCCTGCATGTACAGCTATTTGCTGCTTCAGTCTGAAGCATCAGCTTCAGTTAAACTTCTTCAAGACTTTTGTACAACATTGCTACAAAAGGCCTTTCTGATGAGTTCTGGTGACTGAATGCAGGCTTTTTCTTCACTGTTTTTGTCCATCTTCCAGTCTCACCAGGGATACCATGCATTTATTAATATCGGGTTCATTCTGGTTCATTCCAACATTTCTCTCACCTGTTCTTGCCTGTTACATTAATGATTCATTTGCAAAATGGTGCAGAACCTGC
Organism: Hyperopisus bebe; assembly: GCA_026777045.1. NCBI lineage: Eukaryota > Metazoa > Chordata > Actinopteri > Osteoglossiformes > Mormyridae > Hyperopisus > Hyperopisus bebe. The sequence continues at coordinate 16,004,097 of JAODJW010000036.1, read as the reverse complement.
TTAAATCACCCAAAGTGCCTTGCACTCTTACGTGGCATCTTCAGTAAATGAGACTTAATAATTGATAATAATAATAATTAATGTAGAGGATGCTTGACTTCGTTCCGAATGTACTTTTTCAACTTCAGGAAAAGTAGGTTCGTGTTGCATGTTCATAATCACCAAAAGCCACTTCATTCTGCATGCTCATGTAATGCAAGCATGTCTTCAAGCACAATATGCACCTTAATGAAGACCCCAACGATCCCCCATAGTAAGCAAAACATTTTCCCTTTCTTCATGTATGCTCCCTGACCAATCAGTAACAAGCACGTGATGATCAGTGGGTGCATACCTTTTCTGTTTTCAGTGCTGCTAATGTTGTAGTGTTTTCGCTTTTGCTGGCGTGTTTTCATATTTGCTGGCGTGTTTTCGCTTTTTCTGTTGTGTTTTCATATTTGCTGGTGTGTTTTTTGCTGGTGTGTTTTTTGCCGTTGTGAATTTGCTGTTGTTCTTTCGCTTTTACTGGCGTGTTTTTGAATTTGTTGTGTTTTCGCTTTTGCTGGTATATTTTTGAATTTGCTGTTGTGTTTTCGCTTTTGCTGGTGTGTTTTTGAATTTGCTGTTGTATTTTCGCTTTTGCTGGCGTGTTTTTGAATTTGCTGTTGTTTTTTTTCATATTTGCTGGTGTGTTTTCGCTCTTGCTGGCGTATTTTCGAATTTTTTGGTGTGTTTTGCCCTTCAGGGCTTCCGTGTAAGTGTAAGGCCAGACCATGCTAAAGGAACCCTACAGTCTTAGTTAGCTATGAGGCCTGACCATGCTAATTTTGGACCAATCAAGCCCTATGAGACCTCATGGGAAGAATTTTTGTTCTAATAGGAGCAGAATCTTTTAGGAAGATAAATCTCCTATCCATAGTGTAAGTGGTCTTTGAATGGTTTGATTAGTATGGAAACAATGTTGACCATGTGACATCGCCAGATAGTGTTTTCCATCTTCCTAAAACACTAGAATTTCTTTTAGGGGAATGAGTATCTCATCCATCCTGTTCCTCACAAAATGTTCCAAGACTGCTGCTCCACAACTCGCTCAGCTTAGTTTCAACCACATTTGTTGATGCTTACAGTATATCCAAATAATTTTTTATCTATTTATATACGTTTACAATTTATAAACAATTATTAACAATTCCTAACATTTAGGTTGCCTGCTGATTCCAGTGTTTTTCTAATTACACGTATAAAACTAGTGAGATACAGATAGCAAGTGAGGTAGCAATTCACCATTAATGTAGCCAGCATGGACGTTAATTTCATTCTCTTTTTCACTTCAGCCATCTTCGCCAAGATCACCAAATGTAGGAGTGTAAATATTAGTCTTATAAAAAGAATACAGCACATGCCTGTTACTCACAAGGGGCATTTTTCAATTTGTGTTGGTAATTAGGACCTGAGCTATTCTGTAGGTCCACTGGCCCCTGCATTAGGCGGGAACCCGACCATGAAAGTAATTGGCAAGTAGGACACAAATTGGATCTGTGCGCGATGCGGTTCCCGTTCTCCCCGGGGCGACATTTGCACAGCAATTAGAGCGACGCCACTGCGTATCTATGGAATGGGCCTCACATATTTATAGAATTAAACTTAACACCGTTTTCATACACAGAATGTGCCATTTGTTCAGAGACACATCCCCAGCGAAGGAATGTATGGTAACATGAATCATGGTGAGCAGGGATGGTAGTGTGAGCACAGTGAACAATCAGAGCACTGCTGGAAGAAGTGATTTCTTTCAAAGTTAAGGCTGTGCAGTCGATGGACAAATAATCAAACTGAAGATAAAGAATAAATGGAGATGTGAATAACAGTGAGTATGGAAGGTGGTGTGAAGAGCAAGCAGAATTCGAGCACTGCAAGAGCACTTTCACCAAAGTTAAGGCTGTGCGGTCAATAGAAGAATAGTCAAACTGAAGGTGAACTGCTGAAGACCAAGTAATATGTGATGCTGCTGCAATGAGTAGATATTGATTTCATGTTTATGTAAAACATATCTCATCTGCAACACAATGAGTGTGAGTTTGTTTTGTGTAAAATGAACCAAGTAGACAATTCGATTATAGCAGTGCTCAGACTATGATTTCCAAATAAATTCATTTTGACGTTAATTTCATAGGTGTAAACACACGCAGCAGCCAAACAAAAACATGCAACAACGTTGTTTAACCTGGAAACCCACTGAGATTTAAAGGCTCATTTTGAAGTAAAGCCTCTTGAGGGACTAATGGAGAATAGCAGCATGTTTAACAAAATACGGCACGAGACCCTTACAAATAATGCGATTAAAAAGCAGATTCATTAGCCGTGTAACGGCGTGTTTGGTAATGAGATCTTAAGCCTCGCCACATGCAGCTGAGGGCTCCGTGAGTCAGGCAGGCAGACGCGAGCGTGACCCCTGATCAGACACACGCAGAGACTGTAAAATCTGCAGCTCACATGGGATCGCAGCACATAAATACAGCTTATCTCTAGGAAGCATAGGTGAGGCAGCTGCATGAATACCCAGCTCAGCTAAGCTCAGGACAAAACCAGAGAGATCATTCAGGCACTATGAGCTTCAGGAGCTTTATCACCTGAGGTGAAGCTAACGGACAAACAAAAAAGACATTGAGGTTCAAAGTGACTCCAAGATGTCAGGGATAGTTGGTCACCAACCTCACATTGAGGCTGGTGTGTGGCTCGGTGGGCTGAAGCTCTGCGTCTGTGATTGGAAGGTCACTGGTTCAAACTTGGCCTCGACAGAAGAGCCACACATCTTTGGGCCTTTGAGCAAAGCTCCTGACCTGGACTTCCACAAGCAGCTGCCCTTTGCTGAGGTCCCCAAGCCTGCTGTCATCTCTGTGTATCGTGGAGCGCAAGATGGGGTAGGCAAAAAGAGGATTTCCCCCCAGGAATCAATTAAGTATCATCATTCATCTCACTGTGCTGGAAGAAGTGACCCCTCTCCTGACAATTTGATTAAATATGCAAATTAAAGAAATAACATTAGAACTTAATGTGTTCATTTAGGTAGATGGCAATCTGCATGTAAGTAAATACATAATGTAGGTCAGTAAATGCCAAAGGGGAGCAAACTGAGGATGCAAGAGAAGCTACCTAAATTGACAAAGATCCCCTCCACATAGAAGAAAGGAGCTTTATACCAAAAAGTCTGCTAGTCGTCTATGCTGTTAAAGCCACATAAATTACCCAGAATGCATTGCACACTGAACAATAGGTGAGGGGGTCTGGCAACAACCGCTGGGATACAGGGATGCTTGTTGAAGCTGTGGACATGGAAAAACCTGACAGCATATATTACAGGGGAAAGTACTGGAAACGTGTGTCATATATGCTGAACCTTGTCTATGATCAGTGAGAGAAGTGAAGGAAATGGAAGGGTGGGGGACAACGGAAGAAGCAGGAGACAAATGAGGAATGGGGGAGAAGGATTTAGCTACCTGAGGTAGCACTATTCCCCCAGACCCTGCAATGTATAAGTGATAAACAGGAAGTAAAATTCAAGTCTGGAGCAAGAGGCTGGGACATTGATTAATAATGGCTGGCATGCTATGGAGACACCAAAGGAGGCAGCAATTCCGGTGACAGCAAGGTCTAACCATACAGTGCATCTGAGCATACAGGTGTTAAGGGACTCAACAAAAGGGTAAAACCAACATTGCTTCCCTTTAATCTTCACATCTTTCCTTCCACCTTCTCTCTCTCTCTCTCCCTCTGTCTCTCCCTTCCTGCCTCCTTCCTTCTTGGTTCTGCAGCATCGCTGCGTGTTAATTTGCTGCTCCAGTGACACGCATCATTGGGGAAGTCATCTCTAATAACCCCGGCAGCCCCCGTGTGAAGGCCTGTAACTCGCCAGCTGAGCTGTCACTCACATTATTAACAATGATGGTGACAATAATGGGCCTCTAGTATGAAGGCTTCTGACTGCCCCCCCTCCCCCCCAGAGCCAGCCCCGTAAAATCAACACACGTCGCCTCTCCCGTCTCCGCTTCGCGTTTATAGCGTGGCACCTTCTGGATGAGCCGGTTTTATTTCTCGGAGCTTCTGGCTATAAACACAAGCGTCGCTTCTCAAGGATCCTGCATCTACCTGCCTCTCCAATGTCACCTTCTGACCAGCATTGTCATGCAGAGGGGGGGCTTCTTGTGTGGGCGGTGCTGGTAACAGTACGGCTTTGCTGCTCTGTCATGAGTCAAAGTGGGGGATCATTCATCAGGAGGAGTGACAACTGCCAGAGAGACCTGTCTGGGGCTTTTGCTGTTGGGGGCCCCTGCTCGGTACGGGGGTGTGGGAGGGGGGCCAGAGCGGTATCTTGTCCTGGATTGAGGGATCCCTGTTCCCAGGGCGAGGCGCAGTGCCCCTGAGCGAGGGAGTGTCAGCGGTCACCCCTGTATGTGTGTGATGACAGCTTTCCTTGAGTTATTGATAGAAAAACCAGTGGCAGATGAGGGCTGGTAATAAAGAACTGAATTACTAACCATTAAAACCCCATTGTGCATATTAATGCTGTACATAAACACACCTACACTTATACACTAATCTCTGCCCTATCACAATTATTAGCTTCTGTCAAACAGCTCCAGTGTTCCTAGGGACATAGAAGATTCCAGACAGTGGAGCATCACTGCTGTATTTCGGCGACCAAACAGTACATCCTGTTTATTCATCGCCCTTCGCGCTATGTGCGGCTCATAAAGAATTTATATGGATGTTTAAGCACCTTGGCTCCGAACAGCAGACGGCGAGGCTGTATTGCTGCCGGGAGGCGCTGCCAAAGCAAAGCTGGGCAGGAGATGCAAGGAGCTGAAGAGCAGCTGCCCATGGGGATTGTGGGAAGGCGGCTTTGCTCTCCTACATAAAACCAGCATGTGGATATGTTGTCAGCGCCAGCCACTGCCGCTGTCTGCTGTGGCAGTGGTTGCAAGGATGACGCTGATGGCGGCTTGCGGGGCTTAAGGAGTCTGCTGCTACAGTCCGTAGGAGGCCCAGCTACTAGAACCTCAGCAGGGGCTGGCCGCAGCGCCCCCCATAGCCATCGCGGCTTCTCAGCTTTGATTAGCGTCGCTAATTTTTAGCTGTCATTCGGGAGCTAATTAAGCTTATTCCTCCGAAAGCTTACGAGCAGCGCCTCCCAAATAATGTCGCTTGCCGGTGGCTAGAAATAGATGCGGTGTTTTTATCGTCTGATAATTCGCTTGCTCAACGTCGGCTGATTTTGTGGCTCACTTTCGCGCTAGGCTAGCTGGCACGCGGTCGCACTCAGCATGCTGATTATGTGGCACTCGGAGCAGAGGCGTAATGAAGGGGATGCAGGATCTTACTAAAGAAGATAAATTCGCATAAACATCTCATTTGCATGACGTGCAGCAGAAGGACGGACGCTCCGTCAGCTTAGGCTGACCAGGTGGCCCATTCGGTGTGACTTCCTGGATGGGGACCGGAGGGCTTCCGTCTTCCTGCTTGCTGTAGGGGTTCAAAGGTGTGATCTCTGCCAGCCTCGGCCTGAGTGAACTGCCAGGATAAAGTGTGAATGCTAAGTGCCTGCTCGCCCGTGTTGACCTGACTTATTAGATGTTAATTAACCACTGACACTTCCCATGGGGCTGTGCAGCTACCCATAGCTTAGCCTCATGGGGGCGCTATGCAGTTTCTCTCACCTTATCCCCTCCCGTCGTCGCTTTTGATGAACGGTGAGGAAGAGTGTGGAGAAAAACATGTAAGAAGATGAAAAATAAAATCACAAATGCCTCCCTCTAATTAAAAGCACATCTGAGGAGCATGTCGCTCCTCACAGAGCTGGCATCCGTCCTGGGGGGGGAGTGGGGGGGGGGGGCTGGCTTCTCATCAAAGCCATTCGCATGCGCATACCTGTCCTGTCAGTTGCGACTAACGGCCACAGTGCTTTGCGTGGGTTTCCTCTCGAAAATAATTGCACTGGGTTTTTATTTTCCACCCTTTCTTTCGCTTTATTTCCACCTTACCTCACTCCTGTTAGGACATAAAAGAGATGACCTTGGCCCGCTTCTACAATCATAGTGTTTCATAAGAGAGGAATAACAGAGGCTTTTGACGTACTGTAGGGGCACCCTGGGACTTAGGTACCGTGGATGTGAATGTCCAGCTTGAGCTGGCAGAGGTGCCACAGGAAGTAGACGTGTAACTTCCTCCTATTATAGGACCTCCATTTTTCCCCATGATGCATTGAGCCAGGCCACTGTGTTACATCCTCCTGTGTCTCTGTGCTGTCAGAGAGAAATACTCATTCGGCAGTCAGAAAATACTCTAAGCACAAAACGATGATGTACATAGCAATCTCTCACTGCCCAACACTGTTTTTTTTATGTCTTGATAGAAATATTATTATACACTACATTTTCAAGGTAAGTTTGAGTTAATTCTCATAAAATTGCTATGGGATGAATAAACAGTAATAAAAAAGGAATGAAAAAGGGATTAACAGGATTTTATTGATTCACATGAGAAATAACTTGAGATTCTGAGAAATATGATCAATGGTGGTCAGGAGAAGAAGATATTTGACAGTAATCTTATTTAAAGATGTCCTGAGCTCCTCGGAGGAGCAGTAGAGTGAGAACATCTCCAGGATGCTGCAGAGATCCTCTTTCTTAGGTCTGACAGAGTCTTGGATTTTGAAGAATGATCTCTCACAATAAAGACCTGAGTGTCTGACCTAGCATGACTGTTTCAGCCTGGTGTATTCCCAATCCAACTTACTTTCCAGGAGGAATAGCAGCCTTAAAAACTGAGATATCACTGTGGTTATTCCTCCTGGGCTGTAGTTAACTTCAAACAGATTTGTACATAAAAGACCAGATTAAATGGTAGTGATCCAGTATCCAAAACCAGAGAACACAAACAATATATTCAGCAATACCATTCAAACGTATGGGTTGAGCCTTAGCATTTTTGATTGAATTTCCTCCTCTCTGTCTGTCATTTCCTGGTATGTTTACAATAATACATTAAAAATAAATATTCACTTCTTATCATTCATGAATGAAGTGTTTTTCGGGGGTGAGTGGGAATCCCCTGCTGTGTTGCAGTACACACATCATTAATCACAAATGCCTCTATTAACCAGGTCACCCAGGAGCATGCTGGGCAATTAAGGTTTGATTAAAAGATGTTCATCACGGAAGCCCCATTGTTAGGCAATGGGCACAGGCAGAACCATAGGTGACAGGGTTAGAACCTGGACCAAGCAAACCTCAGTCCAGTCCCAGTGTGTTGCAGTCCGGAGGCCCTTCCACTGATGAGCTTCTCTTGCTCCATCATTTCCTGGTTTGGATACCGCTTGGTGTTTAAAGGGTCCTGCTGTATTGTGCTGGCAAACCATGCAGGAGATTACTTTCACTGCAGACGCCTTTAAACACTCTGAGCCCTAATCCCCAGTTACAGCTCTGTGTGGTTAATCGTGCTGCACTTCCTCTGTAAGCCACCTCAAAATCATTGCAGGATAAAAAAAAGACCAGCATTTCTTAAGATTCGTATTTGAAATGAGATTTATATTTTAATACATCTCAGTTCCATACAGCAACATCAAAGCTTCCAATATAAAGCTGATCTTTTTCTAAATTTATTTATACTTAAGAACTGAAAAGAAGTTTAAATGGACTACAGCAGATCTATACAGACACTGTACGATGTCACTGAAGGGTGTAAAGGACAGATCTATGGAGGCATTTGTGTTTAAAGTATGTTTGTAATACACACACACACATACACGCACACACACATACACAGACAGACAGACAGACAGACACACATACACACACAGACATGTGTACGTCTGTATGTGTATATTTTAAATAAACGCTTTTATCCCTGCAGCGCATTTTCAAAGTCAGGTCTTTCTTTCCCCCTTCCAGTAAACAAACGCAGCCTTTGATGCCCCCGAATAGCGGCATGTGTGAAAAGGCCCAGAAGGCAGAGTCTTACTCTTCTACTTCTCACCCCCTCCAGTTCATTAAAAGCAACCGAGACCATGAAAAGAGGCTCTTTGGAAGGAGGGATAAGAACAGAAGGGTGCAGGGCGATGGATGGGAGATATTTGTTGTCAGTACCAGGTGGTGGTGGTGGGGGGGGGGGGTGTCACATGATATGAGATAAATTCTTCTAAGAGTCAGTCTCTGCGCAGCACTGTCCTGTCAGAAGAGAAAAAAAAATTCTGGGTTTGATTTTTTTATGCACGATTCCTCATTCAGGAAGAAAAGCCATTTCTGTTTGTTTAGCAGAGCAAAGAAAGAAGTCAATTATTAGCAGCATAAGAGAGAGGCAGCTCAGGTGTTTACATGCTTTAACAGCTGTTTCCAGGCTCCAGTCTTACGTGAGGGACGGCGTTCCAGTGCAGGCGAGCAACGTCTTTGGCACTGCGATCATCCGGCGTACCAAGCTCAGCTGTTCATGCACTGTTGTTTAATGCCATCTTTCAGTGCCCTGTGATATCACCTCCCAGACTTCGCCATGTTGGGGGTGTGTGCTAGGGTGTCCTGGCATGGGGGGTGTCCTCGCTTTCGACCATTTTTGCCTATGGATGACTGGGGTGTCAAATCTCACCAGGGGGCATAGATGGGTGGGTAGTAAGCAGCAGCCCCGCGCAGATCACCGGTGATGTTCCTGGTGTTGCTCTCGAGTCAGATATGGAGAGGGGAGCCGCATCTTTGGACAGAGGGAGGTACACGATGTAGACCGCTTCCAGGGAGGTCTGGGAAAGCCAGCCAGTGCGGTCCTGAGGGCAGAAGATGAAGATGGCAGAGCAAGTGAGTGAATGAAGAGAGACAGGCATGGATAATGAGGGAGGGAAATTGACAGCAGTATGAAGGGTAAAGGAGGTGGAAGAAGAGGAAGTTACAAACCAGGCCACATGTGTGGGCTGCTATGGAGTGGGGAGCTGGCAGACTAAGGGATGCTAATGGGACTGTCACTCTGTTGGCATTTCTGTGAGCCACCTTTCCTCTCAGGGGGTGTGGGGGGGGGCTCATAGGGAAGACAGTGAAAAGGGGGGGGGGGGGGGGGGGGGTT
>JAODJW010000036.1:15977194-15992606 GCA_026777045.1 Hyperopisus bebe | reverse complement strand
GGGGGGGGGGGGGGGGGGGGGGGGGGGGGGGGGGGGGGGGGGGGGTTGTGGAGCAGACGGCATGAGGGGAACTGCCCAATCACAGTCCCGTGCAGGCTATTAGTTAGGGCCACAGTGAATTAGCCACCTTCATCCCTAAATGCAAACCTGTAGATTTTCCACTCGTTTCCAGGAAATGGCTTGTCATGTGATGCATGATGGGAGCTGTGTGCGTGGGCTATTTGTCAAAGGGCCGTGTGGCTGGCTGCCGGTTGCTTGTACAAGTGGGTGTGCAGCTGCTGAAGACATGTGGGATGGGGGGGGGGGCTTTAGCACAGATTAGAATCCTCAAGCCAGAACTATGAAGCTCAGCTTGAGTCTCATTCCTTCCTTACCGTGCCACTCTGATTTTTCCCCAGAGGGAGGTTGAAACCTTCTCTGGAGCTTTTTTCCTTAAATGAGGGAACTTCAACAATGACTACAAACCTAAAAGAGAACTTTACTGTCACTGCCCAACACTGCTCCGTCCTCTTTTAGTTATGATCTCCAAAAGCACCACTTTAATTGAATTAATGCCATTGTTCTACATAATTATAATTGTACTCTTTTTCTTTTAATTGTACGCAATATTTAGATTTTTTTAGTGCCATTGTAGTTGGCCTTTGTGATAATTATCACCATGGTCCTGTACTGGGTAAGCAGTTATGAATGATGGCTGTGTGTGGCTCAGTCGGTTGGACCTCTGTGTCTGTGATCAGAAGCTGAACTTGCACAGATGTATAATACAAATGTTATACTGCTATGGGTTCACCTTTCATGTCAGACCTGGAAAACGTCCATTGCAGGATTTGAACTTTGTGCTTGCAGTAAATAGGCTCAGGGCATGGGGTTTGTGGATTAACTAGATTACTTCTTATATTTTCAGTTATCAAAGGTGAAGCACCTGTGGTCAGAATGAACTTCCAGCCTGAAGTACACCTGCTTTAAAAGATGGTTGTTAAAACACCTGTTCAGTAACGAATAAAATAGTCGTTTGCCCAGAAAAGCAGAGGAAGCGAAGAGCAAGAGGTGTATTTGTAGTACATTAGAGTAACCAGTATGCAGAGAGTATAAAAGCTGCTTCTGAAAGTCCAGGAGGCTTTTGGGGTCCAACTGAGAGCAGAATGAGAAGCAGAGATGGTGACCCCCACAGTCACCCAGCAGACCCTATGTCCCACAGTCTGCTCCTTGTGACAATCACCTTCGCCTCCGCCACGTCCCCAGAGTGATGCTACCCCCCAGTACAGATCTTTGATCTCTGTATCACCAGGTGGCCAAAGTGACCCCCCAACGCCTCCTGTACAGATCCCTGGTCTCTGCAAGACCAGGTCCTCAGATTGACCCTCCCCCAGTACAGATCCGTGGTCTCTGTATCACCAGGTACTCAGAGTGACCCCCCCAGTTCAGATCTCTGGCCTCTGTTTCACCAGGTACCCAGAGTGACCCCCCCCCAGTACAGAGCGACTCCCCATTACAGATCCCCTGTCCTTGCATCCTGCTTGTTAACGTGGGTGGTGATGATTAGGAGAAAAAACTCGTCTGTGCTGTTGCTGTCTGAAAGCGGGGGATGGATTCCCGATGAAATTACCCGGCACATAAATTACGTGGTCTATCGTGAACGGGACTTATTATCTGCTAATGCAGCTGTATTCCATTCCTGGTCATCGGCAGCTATTTCGATAAATGCTATTATTGTCAGTTTATTAGGGTTGTGGCTATCGCATCTCAACGTGGAAATTTAGAGGGATCATCTCCTGTATGAAAGGGAACACAATTCTGTCATCAATTCCTCTTTAAATCAAAGCCTGAGCGAGCGAGCAGATATGTGCGTTAAATGCATTTTGCCATATGAAATGTGGTTAACCTATCATCATCGGTGAATGGATCGGAGGATTCTGTTTTGATTATATCTAATGACAAATGCTCCCTGTGGACGTTACTACAAACAGGGCGACAGGGCTTGGTGACACACAGCATGTGCTGTTCCAGTTTGGAGTCTGTTCCTCTTCCCAAACAAGAGCAGCTGGATCGTTGGAGGCGTGTCTGACACTCAGTACTGACCAGAGATAAACACCTAGGGCATGTGCAGACTCTAAATCACCTAATGCATTCTCCAAAAATAAGAAACCGTACACTTTTAGAGTGGTTTCTCAGCTCTGTTTTGGTTACCCCAGATACAGTTGCAGCCTAATGCACTTTTCATGAACTTAAAGTAGGGCAGCCAGATTAAGGGGACAGAGCTGGATGTCTGTGTCTCTGGGGAAATTCTGCTCTTTACTTTAACCTGAACAGCCCTATTACAAGATTCAAGTAGGATGAATTGTAAGTTGTACACAGTGTGTTTTTAAAATTATCAATTAAACAGTAGTACTAATTAGAGATGATATATTTTACTATATATTTAATAAACATACATTTATTAGGTCACTTGGAAATGTTCTACGTGCTTACAGTAAATGAGTGAAGAGGTGACCCACAGATACACACAGATTGTTATTAAAGCATGTTAATATATTTCCCTCAAATGAGCGGTTAGCACTATGGCCTTACTGCTCTGGCAACAGTGTTCGAGTCCAGTGTTCGAGTCCAGTGTTCGAGTCCCCACCATGGCGCCGTGTGGAGTTACCTCCAGCTACTCCGATTTCCTCTCACAATCCAAAAACATGCTGAGGTTAATTGAAGTTACCAAATTTTCTGTAGGTGTGAGTATGCTCCGTGATGGATTGGTACCTCCCCCCCCCCCACCTCACCCCCCCGAGCCTGTATGGATGGAGTGAAATTGTTAATAATATGGATTTATAAACCACCTGTCCATAAGCCGAAGGAAGAGATCCTCAACTGCAATCACCTGAAGCAGAACTGCAAGCGGGAATGAAACGCACAGCACTGCCAGCCGACCCCAGGTCACGGCCTGCTGAGAGCCCAGGTCACGGCCTGCTGAGAGCCCAGGTCACGGCCTGCTGAGACCCCAGGTCAGCAGAAGCAGGTACAGTGTTTATGTTTAAGAGGTTATGATAAATACCGCTGCTGGATAATAGCACAGCCTAATGTACTCTCTGCATCCTGAACCATTCAGCTGGGGTCATCATCCTGGCATTTCTTAGTTTTTGAGCTGAGTGCCGGAGACTTAGATTTAAAATGTGACACCTGAAAACATCTCCCAGGTGCTGATAATGGTGACACCCCCTGGCTGATTCATATTTTAGGCCGGTGCCTCCCCCAAACCCCCCCCTCACCAAAGGCCCTTCGCCTCAGTGCTTTGTTTGTGTCCTCCTCATCTTCCCGACTCTGCTTTGATCCATCCCAGCCTGGCTCCTGATTTCCCCAATATGCAGAAGTGCAGCATCAGGAGCTGCATACGAATCGCCCCCCCCCCCCCCCCGGAGCCTCCGTAGCTGGTGGGCTGCCTACAATTTGCTCTGTCTCAAAGAATCTGTGTTCTTATGAAAGGTGCCCGTGGTCATTGTTCTGTTTTACACTAAATCCACGTAGGCACTCATAGAGCAAAGTAAACCAATGCTTTCCTCTAAGTGACAGAATCAAACGTTCAGCAATCATAACAACCTTTGCCAGCACAGCCCCAGGACCAGCAGTATGGCTTCATGTTTTGAACTTTAGCTGCATTCACTCCACGTGCACAAACCAGACAGTAAAAAAACAGCAAACAAGGAGAGCTTCCGATTTTTCAAAAATATTTTATTTTGTTGCTAGTGATCCAGGTACAAGGAAAGAAAAAGAAAAATGATTTATTTTACAGGACATGATGATGATGTTTGCAGAAGCTTCTCCTCTATCTCAGATTTCCAATTTTTTTTCTTGGACAAGAACATGCAGGTGAGTACAGAGGCTCGCTCAGGGGAGAGAGAGGAGCTTAACAGAACGATGGCATCATAAGCGGGCCGGAGCCCACACCTCTACACAGACGTCACCCTACGAGGTTTTTTGTTATTATTATTATTAATTTTTTTTTTTTTTTACCAAAAAAGGCAACACACAGGTTACAAAGAACTGACAATATTAAGGAAGGGGAGCCAAAAACGAGGGAGAGCCGAAGGAATTCTCAACTGTCCAAGCAACAGCGCTCCGTGTGGCCACATCCAGCAAAGCATCTGGCGACCTCTTCAACATTCACAAAGGTCTTTCTCAAAGATTTCATTTTGGAAATGAGAGGAAGCAAAGGTGAACATGCAGGACACAGAGTGAGATTTTTCAGTACATCTGAAATCTTGATGATTCACTACTTTTAGTGATAATCGTGAGATTCAGCAAATCCCTATGGCTCCTCGTCTCTGATAGCTAAGTCGACAATAATAAAAAACAGTTTATATTCCACAAATCTTTATGCATATATCACAATATACCTTTTTATTATCATTTTAATAAATACAAAAACAACAACACTGTGAATTTAAAGAAAAGCATGAGTATCAAAAAAGACACAAAAATGTTTAAGACCTCTTGAAACGGATGGCAGGTGATCTGAAAGGGGCATGTACCATTCGTGACATCATGTTATTATTCATCGAACAGACACAGGTTAGTGAATTGGTACATCCCATATCAACTCACCAAGATGGAAATGGAACACTAGACTGATTATGGGGGAAAACTTTACAGCAGAGAGTAATGAGTCAGAGTAATAGTGTGGGTTATGCATATGAATATACAGCATATTTATACACATGTATATTCACACGCACACCTAATGTACACACACAAACACCACCAGAATGCTGGATAACCTGAGATACTCCATGCACCTCATTCCCAGGGGGCTGCCCAGTTGGCCGTTCGGCCAATGACGTGATGGTGACATTAATACAAAGGTACAACAGTGAATCTGACAGACTGTTACATCGCAAACTTCCCTAATCTTTATTTGTTATTCATATAAAAGATGAGAAATAAAACAGTCGTCGAACTAGTAAAATCCTGAACGGCGATGCTTAAAATTGATTTTTAAGCAGCTTCTGTTTTAGTGTGAGTCCTTTTCTTATACAAAAGAATTTTAAAACCACAGAAGGGAACAGGCCTACAAAAGGAGTGATTTAATAAAAAAAAAAAAAAAAAATCAGCTGAACACCTGTGTTAAGTGACTGTGGGAGACACTGTATGTGTGCATGTGTGTGCAGGGGGGGGGGGGGGTTGTAATCCATCCCATATGGCACCAACAATGGCAGTCGGCAGTCTGGATGGCCGCCACTGCAGGTCCACTCTGCACCCCAAACAGGCCTGCTCCACACCCCGATGTGGCTCTGCAGGCCTGCCTCGCACGCACTCCTTAGGGGCCAGTTTCAAACATCAACAAAGCTCCTTCCCAACGTTCTGGGACCAGCAGAGTTGAGCCGGTTGGGTTTCCATAGTAAAACCATCAGGGGATGGATCTTGTATGCAGCACCATCGCCTACTTCTCAGGCTAAATTCAGGTGTTTGGCTATAGAAACCAGTTAGACCTGCATGAATCAGCAGTACGTGTTTCTACCCATCGGTTCTGCATCCAAATGGCTGAGTTTGGACTCTAGGCAGTGAAAAACAAACCAGCAGGTTCCTGTTCAGAAAATGAAAATGTATTGAATGTTTATTCATGGATCTGATGCTTGTGGTGAATTTATGGGATGGAAGTGCGGGGGGGGGGGGGGGGGCCTGTTTTGACTATCAGGAGGTATGAAATCATGGCGAATGCAGCTCATTCCTCGGGGCCTATAAAACATGGCCTGATTGGGCAGGTCTGCAGTGCCGACGAGGGACGCATGGAATGTGCTGCAGCCGACCTCATGATCCTTCATCAGGGATTCTGCCTCTTCAGCTACGACGTCAGCAAGACAGCCAGGTGATCAAATGAACCACATTGGAACACCCAAACTGGGTTACGACTAAGGTTTATTTTTGATGTAACTTCAAAAGGAATCACACTTTAAGTGCTTACGTCCCCTGAGGTGGAATTAGTCAGGGTACAGCTTGAAAACAAATAGTAATTACATCACTGAAAGAACCTGGAACCCCAACATGAGGACCTGGTGTTGCGGTGAGGGGGACAGACCTGCCTAAGCTGCAAACTGTAGTCTTTCTGCTCACAGGCTGTGGTCTGCTCATCCAGCTGCAGAGGGAAGCCCTTGTGAAGCTGGGTGAAAATGGCAGAATGACGGGGGTTTGACATGCTGATGGTGTGTGATGCGATGGAGAAGCAGTCAGTGCTTCGTGTTCCTGGCCCTCAGACCTACTGAGATGGAGCATTTTCCCTCTGGGGCTCCTCGCAGATGCCTGGGCTTTTTGGACCCTTTACCCATGTGATAAAACTTGCCCTGCATTTCCACACACTATCTTCCAACGATCTATCATCACGTTATTCCCAGTAGCAGTGGGTTTCTTACAGTCATACCGCCACCCCAAACCGAGTACCTAAAAGACCACAAAGAGTGATAGTTAAGGAAAGACCCCACCCCCAAAATACTGTCAAAAACAAATCGCTTGTCTAAGCATGAGCAACTAGAGGAGGGAATGGTAGCTAAATGCCTTATTGTTGCCCGTGTGAGAGTGGGCGTTGGGTTAGTGATCACCTCACACCTCCACGTCGTTAATATCTCTCTATACATTTGTATATATTTCTTATTTTCTAGTTTACAGTACAGAAACTCCTCTTCACGTTTCCTTCCGGTTCTTCATGTCAGCAGGAGTTATGTTTTTTGTGCTTTTCACCAAAAGATTGCAGTGCAAAAAAACAATAGGAATTAATAATATTAAACAATTAATGATAATTATTAACAAACATGAATAATAAAACAATTCTTTTATGGCACCTTAGCCGATGGATTCACATATAGTACAAATAACCTAAAAAAATGATATATGAAAAAGCAGAAACAGAATTAGACTTGCATAGCAATGCAAAAACAAAAAATATATTTACAGGAACAAAAACCCCCCTTTTTCCCCCCAAAGACTATTACTCTGTGGGTGTTTTTATGTGTTATTTTTGAAATTTCTGCTTACTTACTGAACAATTTGATACTGTTTCTCAGCAGGAACTGGCTGAGTTGGGAGGAGGGTGAGACCGTCCCGTTAGGGCAAAAATAAAACACAAAATCAGCATTGTGAGAAGGTGTGTTTCTTTACATCACATTTGCAGTTTGGCTTTTCTTTGAATTTGTTTTCTTTCTTTCTGACAGTACACAAATACGGAGAAAAGTCCATTGCACCAGGAGGTGAGGCATTGCAGGGTTGAGGATTGTGGTCATCTCTCAGTCAGCTCACGCTGCGGGGGACACAGACAGACAGCGACAATGAGGTGAGACCTACAGGCCAACTGCCGCTGCAGACACTACAAACAGTCACTATAAGTCTAAGACTTCAAGGCTAACGGTAACATGGCCAATACCGCTGTACTGAACCCTGTTAGCTCACAGTATGGAATACAGTACTTCCATCCAGGATGATAGCTGTGTAAACTAAAGAACTGCTTTCAAAAGTAAACCAGCACGCCTCCTAAAACTTCTAAAAAATGCCTCAAAGGGGGGCAATTTTATTATGCCCTAAACCACCTTGGTGTCTGCTGCCTCGACACTATAAACACTGTCGCTGTCATTATATGGGCATTATAAATTTTAACAAAAACATTCGAAGCTTGAGCTCCTGTCAGCCCAGTAAATCACGGAGACAACAGGCCATTCAAAGCCACAAAGTCACGAAGTATGAACGAAACACCTACACAGCTCTCCGGAGTGCTGCCCCTGGCCGCTGGTGCCCAGGTAACCCAGGTCAAGGTGGTCTACGGCGGCCCGCTGGTGGGCACCCCTGCTGACCTCCCCCTTGCGGGGCCCCGTGGAGCCCTTGGAGGACGCGGTGCCGGAGGTGCTGTGGCCCCCAGGGGACGGGAAGCTGGGCTTACTGTATGGGAGCAGGGCCTCTTCTGTCACCCACAAAGGTCAAAGGTCAGAGAGGCTTTTCGCATTGCGATTAGAAACACAAGAGTATGTGCAGCATCTGTGTGGGGGGGTGCCTAGGGAGAGGTGCCAGCACGCAGGCCCGCCTGCCGGACTTGGGGCAGCGCTGCCAGCCATCTGCCAGCCTGGTGGCCAAGGAGCTGCACGCTTAGACAGAGCAGAGCTGGCAGGGGGTACTGGCATCCGGAGGGGATAGTGCCCCAAATCCAGACGACGACGACCTGGCCCATTGCTTTCAGGGGACAAGGTCTCACCAGACAGCTTGCCACCGTTCTGCTAATTATGGGCACATATATCCCAACTGGACTTTTATCTGGACCAGACAAATCGTACCCCGCAGTGAGCAGTCAAAAGATTATTAATGGAATATTTTAAAAGAATATTTTTCAATAACAATGCTACACTCCATCACCCCAGAGGCTGCCCCACTGAGGGGCAGCATCGTATTGAAAATGCGGGGTGGACCGGTAAGCTTTCTAATGTCCCTCCTGCACCCCTCCTCTCCACACCCCCGGGTCCTGAGCAGTATGTGGAGATGCGGGTGGAGATGGCAGGCCTGTGCTGCCTTACCTGAGCCATGGCCTGCCTTGTAGGCCCTGCGGCCCTCGTCCCCACGTTCTCCGGGACCCAGCCGCTCCTGGGCCTGCCTCTGCCGCTCCAGCGAGCTCTTCATCTCCTCCAGGTTAGAGATGTGCTGTCTCTCCAGGGAGGCGGCCTTGCGCTCACCAGGGGGGGCACGGGGGACCGCCATGCGGGCCCCATGGCAGGGCGGGGGCTCAGGGGGAGGAGGTAGGTCTGCATGATGAAGAAGGGTAAGAAATTTGATCCCAAAATACTTGAATGACCTTGGGCGTTGAGGGGTCAGTTGCATCTACAGGAGCACCTTCAGCCATCCTCTCCACGGCACAGAACCCCCTCCCCCCCCGTACCGTCTGCACCGGCGTCTCGGCGCTGCTCCAGCCGACCACCTCTCTGCTTCCGACCCGGGCGGGGCGCCCTCTGATGGCCCAGGCTTTGCGTCCCCGCCACACTGCCATCAGTGGAGAAGGGACTGATGGGGCGTGGCCGCTGGGGAAAGTTTTTTCCTGTAGGGGGCGATAGAGAGAGGCAGGGTTAGCTTATTAATTTGAAACAACAAAGAGAATAGTACAGATAAGCACAGAAGCATTGGACTGTAGATACGAGCCGCTTTCATTTAACAGCCATATCAAAGCATCTGTTAATTAAGCATGAAAAAAACCACAGATCCCAACACCACAGATCTCCTGGCCAATCGGATTCAAGCATTCTGGAGAGAGGTCAAGAAAAAGCATGTCAGCCACTCATAGGTCTGAAGAGAGCTCAGCACCCCTCATCTGCAGAAGTGAAAGGGAGAGCGAGGTCGGCGAGGGGGTGTCACCGAGCACAGAGCCACTTGCACGAGCGTCATGCATGCCCAGAGACAGCTGCAGGTCCCCTGGAGAGAGGGGCGGAGAGCAGGAGGAAGGGAGGGGGAGCCTCCTAGGAGTTTCGGGGCCCCCTGCCCCCAGACCGACCTCTCTTGGTCAGACTGGTGCCGTCGCAGCGGTATCCTGCCTTGTCGGCGGCTGCTACCAGCGCCTGGGCAAAGCTGGCGTGGGTGAAGATGGAGCCGTCAGAGGAGCTGCCAGCGCTGGACCTGTGGCTGGAGAAGTTACGCTCGTCCTCAGAGGCCGAACCCCAGCCATTCACCATGGAGCCTGAGGGACACACGGCCATGAGCACGGTGCACGCGCACATATACACACGCGTGTGCGAGGAGACCAGAGCACAGCGAAACGTCCTCTTTAAAAGCCGATTCTGTGCTCACATTTGCACTAAACAGCCTTATTAAAAAAAAAAAAAATGTAGTGCCAACACATGATGCTTATTAACAATTTCCGTCTGTGTTTGAATTTGCCGGGATTTGATTACAGATCGTGAATTGCATTAAATCAGGATTCGATGGGAAATTGGCTTACAGGTGGAAATGCAAATGGGATGTGTGATGCTGTGTTTATGTTTCTGTGAGTGTGTGTGAAACATGCCCTAATCTGACAACACTAAATAACAATATCCACTCTCAGCCATCCATTTCAAATCAAATAATTTCCCCTCCTCTAGCACTGCATTGCTGTGTGTGTCAAGCACTACATGCCGGAACAAGAACAATTCATTACCCACCAGCTCCCTCTACTCGTCTTTGCTCCGGAATGCAAAACCTTCTATAAAAACATTTTATTACAACTCAAAACCAATGTAATGGAAATGAATGCAAACCTCCTTTACATCAGGCAAGGTGTGTTAAGGGACTATTACGACAAATATCAAATAGCCAATATTAATTTTGGCAATAACATGGCAGGCTTTATTTCAGATCTGTATTCTCCTGACCATAAATCATGTCCATGGTTCTACGCAACCACTTATAGATTGGATGACTGATAAATCAATCAGGCTTTTCTGTGTCACAAATCAAAGCACATCAACTGTAATTTTGGCTGCAGATGCACTCCCCCTCTGTGATTGGCCAATGCGACTCCCCTATTTATACAGCTACACAGAGCTGGGAGGTGTAATGTTCTCTGAAGCAAGCCCTATCATTGGTGTTTTTCCACACAATCACACAAAAGCCGATACCAGTTTTTTCATGTTGATAAGCTGGTATAACTTGTGCAGTGATACAGGGTAGGAATGGACCCCCCACGGAAAGGGGCTCCTTGATTAAGCGTGCTTTGGGCTGCAGGGGCTTCTGGATCGATGCGCTCTGTAAACGTAATTAGCAACGATATTAAGTTGCCGTAATTACAGTCTGGTGGATTAATTCAGGCTGCCGGAACATCACACTCACACTGTTGCAGGTCAGACCTCTTGCCTTTCTAATCTTCCCCGATCACTCACTGATACAGTGAAAAACAGAAGAACAGCCCCCCCCCATTAGATGTGTTGTGATGCTTCATGCCGATTACCTATTAGTACTGGTATGAGCACCAGGGTCCGCTGCATATTCTAGTGGCTAAACCTTTAGGATAGGGCCACACAAGGTACACCATATATATTTGTCAAGAAAAATCCCAAATATGCCTTTATAACCCAGAAGTGATTCTAGAAAGTACTATTAAGACTGTGTATACACAGGGATTGCATGGAGATTCCTTGTACCACTGTACACTGTCATTCACAGCAGAAAACGATTTTTCTGACCCCAAAAAATCAATAACTAGCAGCGATTCCCCTCCCTGTTGAAAGGCCTGGCTTAAAGCGAAGCAAATATCACTGACACATATTTACATAACGTTACTGACAATGGTACCACTGCCCAGTACGTTCATCACAAGCGGCATCTGCAAACAGCTGCTTTCAGGAAAAAAGTCGCCTCTTTACAGCATAAACCAGAAAAAAGCATTTCATTGCTTTTGTATGTCATTCTTAGTGAGGTCATCACTAATATAGGCAATTTTTGAAATTGATCAGAGATATAAATTGCAATGTTCTACAATACCCAGGAGAATTTATAGAGCTAATTTTATTGTAATTACTGAACATTTCCTGTGGTCTTTCCCCAATCAGTTAATGTGATGTAACAAGTAGAAAACATGACAGTCTCAGGTGGTCTAACTCCCACGGGGATCTCTTGCAACACTGTTTTATTACACAGATTTCTAAACTATAACTGGAGATCTGGTGGCCCCATGCAAATATTTTAAGCATGTGCGTGCAAAATGCATGCATTTTAGATAATAAAAACATAGGTGATGCACTAATTTTTAAAATTGAATATAAATTAAATTAATTGAAAGCTTATTGTATTTCCTCAAAGAAATCAGGCAACAAAAATCTGCTAATCTGCATAATAACGCGACAGTCCTCAGAAATGACAGTGTTCATCTGGCTTCTGTGAGACAAACAGCCTGGGATAACAGCGGCACCTGCCCAAACACATACACAGACAGAGAAAGGCAGAGAGAGACAGTCACAAACACACACACACACACACCGGTTTGTAATTATTTCTATGGGGAAAACTGACACTAATTTGAAAAACATGACGACCTTAACCCTTAACCACCCCTAACCTTAACCATAAGTAACCAAATATAATATAAGATTTTTGCCCTTTTTAGTTTTTTTGATTGCATTTTAGGATCTTTGGTCCCCGCAAATGGTCCCCACAATGTCAAAACAACAGGTTTTTATCTCATTGTGGGGGATATTACATTTGGTCCACACAACATAATATAAACATAATCCCCACACACACACACTCACACACACACACACGGGGCTCAGCAGATTTTCCATCTGGGAAGGGGACTGGTAAAACCATGGAGGACTGGGGGAAAAGGCTGAGAAAGGGGAGATGAGGTCAGGAAAGAAAAGAGACAGAGAGAGAGAGCTGGAGTGAAAGGGAGCGAGGCTAACACAGCAGCAGGGAGCCAGGGGTGACAGCCTGAACGCTGGCCAACAGAGGGCAGCAGTCACAGCACAGGCCGCTATGTGGGGTGTGGGGGTTTCCTGGGGAACTTACAGAGACTGGTAATGGAATCGCTGCAGGGTTTGCAGCACGATTATTAGAAACATGCGGACAGTTCACTAAATGTCTGTAGCTGCATAAAGGCTATGGGGGCCATTATTTTTGTGTATTATTCTGGTCCCCCCCCCCCCCCCCCAAGGCCATGCAGTGAAAGGGAGCTGACAGCCTTCAAGGAGACCTTCATAAACACACACACACACACACACACACACACACACACACACACACACACACAAAGGAATGTCTGAGAATAGATTCTTTCATTAGCAAACTAATAGGTATAAGCTAAGTCCCAGACTAGCCGAATAAGCTGTGAGAGGGAAAGAAAGAGTTTGTTCCTTGTATCTTATTGGTAAAAAACAAAGGCAGGCATGAATGAGATGCCCAAGCACTGGGGAGTCACAGGAAAGACACTGGGGAGGAGGGGGAGGACATGAAGGTGTCTTTGGGATCAAACAGACCCCTAAAGCTGCCTTTCCACCTCCCGCAAGACATGGTCCCATAACGGAAAACTGAATCAATGCTTCTCTAACCTCATTCTTAAGAATCCCCTAAACTCCCTGCAAAGTCAAAAGCAAAAACGAACTGGGATCAGGCACGCAGCTTCCGGAAAATTCTGCACCTCCGGTTCCAAAACCTGTTATCGCGATCCAGGCCCATAAATCACCCCATGACGCCAGCGCTAAAACTGATTTATCCTGATGGGCTCTCATCTGCATATCGTTAAGCACAGGAATCATTTTCCTTGACGAGCGGGCGTCTCCACCTGCTGTCGGCATGTGTGACCTCACTCCCCGCTGCTGTTTAAGGGGATAAAATCAGCCAGAGCGCCACCTCAGCCCAGAGAGGCACTGATAACACTCGCATATTAAACACATCCATCATACCCTAGACAGGAAGTGCTACTCCCCAAGTGGGGAAATCCAGCGACCTCGCTCTTAAAATTGCGTTGTACTATGCATTAAATGGTAATAGGCAATATACTGTGTGTCAGCGCTGTGGAATATAACAGAAATGTGGAAAGAAATATATTCAGCTAAATATCTTTTTGGTGTTTTTGGATTTGTGTGTTTGTGTCTTTAAATGGAGTCTACAGTCTATTTGATTGGGTCTTTTTGATTCTGTGTATGAATAAGATTAAATGTGAAAAAGGGCCCATTTTAAAGTCTCTAAAGCTGAGAAAATCCAGGCCAACCACCCCCTCCAGCAGCTCCAGCGGCATAAAATGGCGGAGAAGATGGATCTGTGGTGAGTCCCCCCCCCCACCCCCTGACACACACGCCCCCACCATGAGCAGTCGGTGCTGGGCCGGTCTTGTCAAGCTGGTGCGGGGAGGGGGGACTGGTGCAGCGATAAGGAGAAATAGTGCCATCCTCAGAGTAATGCGCCGCTTCGGAGATGCTGCAGATTGCAGAGCTGCTGCTTCTTTATATTCGTCTAAATATATCAGCGGGGGCCTGTGTCATGGCCAGCGAGGCTGCCGCTCCATCATCCCCAGCAAAACCTCATCCCGGCTACTGCCAAGGCCTCCAGACAGACCTCACGTCCCTGTCCCAGAGGGGACACTGGCGCCGTGGAGGCTGGGGGGAGGGGGGGGGCCCCGCATGCAGTGAGGGGGGAGACGGCAGCTAAGCCCGGGAACTTCAACTGGCGTATTGTTTACAACTGGTGCTCCAGTTACGGCAAACCAGGCTTCAGGAACCAATGGTACATTTACAGGCGCGATTGGGGTTAAGGGCTGAGCTCGTGGCCCATTAAAGTCACCCAGCCATGGAATTTGAACCAGTGACCTTCTGATCCCAGGCGCAGAGTCCCAACCCGCAGAGGCACACGCCACCCCAATAGATATTGTATACAAAACCCGGGCTATACATTCGGCCTCTTTCACCACCTAAAATGTACGGTTTCCTCCCTGTTAAATCAACAGCAAAATCCTTCCTTGGGCATGATTGCAGCAGGTTCCCCAGCACCCTAATCAGCGTACGGCAGGCAGCAGACACACGGAGGCGCTGTCACTCCCACCTCGCCTCCTCCACCTCCGCCAGGTCACTGGAGGCACCTCAACCCCCCCCTTTCCTCAGTTCTCTTTAAAATTCATGAACTTTCGTATCTCCCTTTGCAGTGATTATTATAATTCCTCTGAGTTTGCCAAAAAAAAAGCTGCCAAAAATTTGATTGAAATACATCCATTTTCAGGTGAGCAGCAAATTATTACACGCGCAATTGACAATAAGCTGTGCTTTCCTGACACAGAATAACAACTCAGCTTTAGCAACCCTCCCGTCCATAGGCTAAACAAGGGAGCTTTGCGTGATTCCAAAGAAAACATACTTACCAGCCTAAGCCGAACTTCATTTGACAGACAGTTTGATAGTATTATGAAAACAGCTATTGAGTTACTTCTTTCCGTTCTTTAACATACTGTGTATTTTTGTCTATAACTCATAAAACATTATAAATAAAAACTAAAAGCTATTGGAGACACTGACATATTGTCACTGATAAATTGCCCTTTGAGTAGAACATGAAAGCCTGGGCTGATGTAATGATGAGACTAATGTGATTGTGTATTAATTTTCAGTACTAGCTTGTCAGTCGTGCTTATAGAGACTGATGGCAAGAAAAACGGAAAAGGAATAAAAAAACAGAAATATGTAGAACAGTGTTTGGGCCCAGTAAGAGAGTAGGACACATATGTATGAGTGTGTAAGGGCCCAATAAGGGCGCAGGACACATAGATAGAACAGTGTAAGGGCCCAATAACAGAGCAGGGCATATATGTATGACTCTGTACGAGCCCAATAAGGGAGCAGGACACATATGTATGAGTGTGTAAGGGCCCAATGAGGGAGCAGGACACATATGTATGAGTGTGTAAGGGCCCAATGAGGGAGCAGGACACATATGTATGAGTGTGTAAGGG
>JAODJW010000036.1:15885907-15896325 GCA_026777045.1 Hyperopisus bebe | reverse complement strand
CAGTGTGTTTCTGTATCCATGTGTGTGCAGCATGCCTCGGCATCCATGTGCATGCAGTGTGTTTCTGTATCCATGTGTGTGCAGCATGCCTCGGCATCCATGTGCATGCAGTGTGTTTCTGTATCCATGTGCGTGCAGCATGCTTTTGTATCCATGTGCATGCAGTGTGCCTCGGCACCCATGTGCATGCAGTGTGCCTCGGCATCCATGTGCATGCAGTGTGCCTCTGTATCCATGTGCGTGCAGTGTGCCTCTGTATCCACATGTGTGTGGCGTGCCTCTGTATCCGTGTGTATGTGGTGTTCCTCTGTATTATGTTTGCGCGTGCTTCTGTATCTGCATGTATGCGATGTTCCTCTGTATCGTGTGTGTGGAATGCCTCTGTATCTATGTATGCACAGCGTGCCTCTATATCAGTATGTGTAGCGTGTCTCTGTATCCCTGTGTATGTTGTGTTCCTCTGTATCACGTGTATCATGCTCATGTAGTGTTCTGCAGTCACATGGAGCTGTCTAACCATTTTGTGTGTGCGTGTGTATCTGTGTAAATTTGCGTGTATTTCTGTGTGTTTCAGCAGTTCTACATTTTCATTTTCAATTATTACTAAATTATTCACCTCCCATTTTCACAAAGCAGGTTTACTCACATATATGCACTACCTGCACTGTATTATACATTTATTTTATTTATTTGCTGGATGGTTCATTCACTGATTCATTCATCGAATTTCTTTGGGTGCAATCCATTGTGATGGGGTGTGAGTGTGCATGTGTCCTGTGATGGTCTGTCATCCTACCCAAGGTGTCTCTAGCCTTACGCCCTGTGCTTCCAGGAATAGACTCCAGGCTCACTATCACCCTGGCCAAGATGAAATATGGATGGATGGATGGATGGATGGATGGATGGATGGATGGATGGATGGATGGATGATTTTTCTACTGCCGCTATGCAACAAAAATTCCCCCCACGTGGATCAAAAAAGTTCTATGTTTTCTTCTCTATATTTACTATCTATCCTCTGCTCTACATAACACCTATTCAGGGCATAAATACCTACAGGGTATGACATAGTTAAAGTTTAAGCGATATGCCCATTCACAGGATTCACAGAAGACTTGCACAGAGTGATGGATACAGTGATCAGAGCACAGTGAAACCAGAAAAGAGGGGAACCAAGTAAACGGAAAATGCCAAATAGATCAGGCACAAAAGGCCGAAATTGTGACCAGGAGGCATTTAGATGGGTCATGGATGGGTGTCAGGGTGTGTCACCACCATCATGTCACCGGTACTGGAGACAGGTCCCATCCCACCACACCCTAATCCCAGCAAAGGCCATCTGCTACCAGCAGACTGCTGACTGGCGACTTAAACAGAACCCCTGGGTGTTTACTGCAGTGCGTGGACAGAAACTGCAACTGATTTTTGCCTCTTTTTTAATAAAAAATTACACTAATAGCTTCAGTTCTGGACAGTGTTCCTCAAGGAAAGCTGCGTTCAGCATAGAGCTGTAGCGTTGTGGGATAGTCTACTGTCCCCCCGAGGATGTGAGAAAGGACAAAATCAGCGGCAATTCTGAGTTGGACAAAAAAATCAGCAGTAGTGACGAAAAACGGCAGAGTCACTTTTTGTGTGACAGCACTGGGACGCCCTGCCAAGGTCACAGTCCCCTCTGAGCATGTCTAGCTGCTCCCACCATGGAGTGACGATTCACAGCTGCCCCCGCCAAACTCCCCCCACCCCTCGTTTCCCGCAACAGCATGACTGCGTCTGATCTGCCGCCGCTACAGTAACCCAGTGACCACTGTGCGCTAAAACAACACATTCTTGGCAAGTCTTCTGCACTGGCCCCGTCTGCCAAGACACACAGTGCACTCTTTCAAAAGTGTGTTATAAGGCTTGAACTCCTTCTAGGAGCTGCTTAAAAATAAACACACCCCAACACCAAGCTCCCAGAGCCATTTCAACAGGGGAGAGACAACATAAACACGGGAGTGGCCTCTCCTTAGGACACATTACTGCCCAAGTGTTGTAATTAATTGCAGTGCAGACCCGGTGGTGCTGGGCTCTACTCATTAGCCTTGCAGATGCTAATGACTGATGATAATGCCCTCCAACACAACGCCACGCTCAGCTCCTGACTGGCCCTCATACGCTCGTTAAGGAAGTGGCAGCAGTGGCACTAACTTCAGCAGAGCCAAGAAACGAGAAACCATTTTCCTTCGGTTCCATGTTCCAAAGCTAATCAAGAAAAAAAAAAAAAACATGCACTGATCGGCGAGAATAACTGGAGACTTTAGCCAGATAAATTAAGTGCGAAGGTTGCTGAACTAATGATTTATTACCCCAATCTGGCTCGTTATGTGGTCTCTGAATATGCGATCATATCACTGCAATCATGTTAGTGAAGACTCATGTACGCCTGTCAACCCAGCTCACAGCCAGGCTGTCCTGAGGGCGAAACCGAATTCTGAGCTCAGGATTTGGCCAAAAAAGGATGCTGAGAATGACAGAATGTGAGAACAGGAAGCACATGTGATGCGCTCGTAACCCACAGCAAGCAAGCTAGGGTCAGGTGTCGCATTTCAGAGCGAAGTTCGGCAATCATTACCGTCAAATGTTAGGCTCCCAGGGACCGGGAACCATTCCCTGGTTAAATGACTCCGGAACTTTGCTAAAGAGTGGGGGGAATTCCCTTATCGGCACTCGCTTCTAAAACAATGCCAAAAATGGTGAATATGTCATGTCACTGGATATGGAATAAATGACTAACACCCAGCCGACTTGCCCGCTGAGAAATGCAGAGTGTGCTCTGTTCTGTCTGGTGCGTTCCGGCTTGCGCCTCTGCCTGCCGGGGGCTGCTGGGGGCCTCGTACCCGACGGCCGGTGAGGCGGCAGCCCGCTGTGATGGAGCATCGATTCGCCTCCGGCCAGGCGAGCAAATTATACCGGATCCATCAGGATCCCCTTCTCTGCTCCCCAACACTCTCAGATCTTCTTCGCTCCACGGGGTTAAAAAAATCAAACGCCATGGCAACCAAAGGCGATATTTCAGTCTTGGGACCCCCCCCCCCCCCCCCCCCCCCCCCCCCCCCCCCCCCCCCCCCCCCCCCCACCTAGTTAAGCCCCTGAAGCACCATTGCACGTAACGAGCTGCCGGCTGCTAGGGTGAGCAGGGCTTTAATCTGCAGAGAGGACGTTCTTGGAGCGTGCAGCGTGGCAGGACCCCATCTCCCCCCTTACCCTCCCACCCACTGAGCATCTGACCCCTGCAGACGATCTCCAAAGCATCTAAACGAGTCTGTTTCAAAGGAGGCGTCCTCAGAAGCTGGCCTACCGCTCCCACTCCGGGAGAGGAGGACCGTTGCGTGCTTCGGCTTGCTGTGTCAGGTATTCAGCCCTGCCAGCCAGGACACCCAGGTCTGCCAAGCTCGAGTGACCTGCCTTTCCAGTACACTGATGTTGGACTCATTTTATTTCTCCATGGTAAATTTCAGTAGGGCTCAGAAGGGCCTCAATTCACAATTGAGTACCAATAAGCCACTGTTCACCAAGCTCCATGCTACATACATACCAGACACAGTCACTGGATTAAGTCTCCATTAACTCTTCACACAAATTACACACAGGCCACTGTGATGGACCCAGGCAGCTTGATTGGGCAAGGGAAAACACTGGACAAAATCGACCAATGACAGTCAGGCTGGAAGTTATAGGCCTGTGTCATTCATCCAACTGTCAATGAAAAAAAATCTAAGCAGTCAAGTTAGGAAAATGTGCCCCTGTGCTTAGCACTGTGGTTGGCCATTTACCTGCCTAGAAATCACACTGTATTGATAGTTTAACGGCCTTTTTCCCAGGGCTATCAGGTGACTCTGAAGCAGCTCCTGTTGAGGGTCCACAGGAGTGACGGTGTTGCTACATTGTAGGCGTTACATAAAAAATGCACAGACGACGAGAGAAAATCTGCTTTTAACTTCGCTGGAGGATGGCATATACTGTGTAAAACATCATGTGATACCCTGTGGGAACCAATCCGATCAGGCCGATGAACTTGTCTTGGGGATATGGACATGGTGTATAAATAAACAGATTTATGGGTGATTAAAATGGTTTTCCATTTTCTGGGTTTGTCGTCACCAAAAGGCATTGGTGTTTGCTGACGTTTACTGAAGCACAATGTACAAAAAAGATTGATATGTCACCTATGAGAGACAGGCTGAGCAAACTGACTCTCCCCCCCCCCACACCGATGAATGTGAATAGATCTGTTGTACTAATGTAGCACTTGGACTGCAGTGAAACAGTGCTGTGAAACGACCAGAGAGGCAGCCGCTTAACAAGCCTTGTTCTGTCTTGACGACAGGAACGAAACCTGATACGGAGGATATGCACCTCCGGCCCAGCCTGAGACAGCAGCGCTCCACTGCCAGCTAGGGGCTGTCAAACGAGGCTCCAGTCAGCTTCCCAGCTCCCTCACCCCGCTCCCTCATCCTGCTCCATGCTCCTCCATCTGGTTCCTTTATTCCATTCCCCGCTCCCTCATCCTGCTCCATGCTCCTTCATCTGGTTCCTTTATTCCATTCCCCGCTCCCTCATCCTGCTCCATGCTCCTTCATCTGGCTCCTTTATTCCATTCCCCGCTCCCTTATCCTGCTCCCTCATCCTGCCCCCTATTCTCTCATCATACTCCCTCATCCTGCTCCCACATGCTCCTTCATCCCACTCCGTGCTCCCTCATCCTGCTCCCCACTCTCTCATATCACTCCTTCATCATGCTCCCTTATCCCATTCCCCGCTCCCTCATCCTGCTCCCCACTCTCTCATCTTGCACCCTCATCCTGCTCCCTCATACTGCTCCATGCTCCTTCATCCCGCTCCCTTATCCCACTCCATGCTCCCTCTTCCTGCTCCTCACTCTCTCATATCACTCCCTCATTCTGCTCCCTCTCCCACTCCCTCATCCCGCACACTGCGACTCCCAGCAGGCCTTGAGCACACAGTCATGGCCCTGAGTGCAAATATTAACAGGGGAGGGACTAAGGTCTCTGTGGACTCCTCTGTGTCTCTCTGGGTCCAGGGAACACGTGTAGGAAATCATGTTTCAGGCATTAGCTGTGAAAGGCAGCCTCCCTCTCCCTTCCTCCCTATGTTTTACTCTCTCTCTCTCCCCCAACCCACCCTCTCTATTTCACATTTGCAAAAATATAAAATGCAACATAATAGATTCTCTCTATTTCGGGTGATTTATTGTTTTAAATTTGTGTGACTATAAATGGCTTTGGTTGTTATTCGTTATTTTTATACAGGTGAAATCGTAGGAAAGAGGACATTTCACTCACCTGAGCCAACAACGGAAGCAGGGTGTTGGGCAGTGGCAGGGAAGGGGGGGGGGGGGGTCGTAGCCAATCACATGCATGAAAGAAAAGAAAACAGGCAACAATCTTAGTTCCATAACAGACACCATCCCCTCCTCTAGCCGCTATGTTATGGACAAACAACTTTTACCGTAAAAGCATTATAAGGCTGCAATAAAACACAAAGACTGTTTCTTCCTAATGCTGCAGAGTTTACAGTTATTGAAGCCTCACAGAGATTTTGAGAAAGACACCCGCTTGACTTGCAGAAAAAGAGCCCAAAAGGCTATCTCTGAGAGTGAGAGCGGACTAAGGGCGGCAGACGTAAGTGAGGGCAAAGTGATCCGTTCACTGTGCCCCAACACGCGGCCACGCAGCTCCAGGTTGTGCCCATCTGTCTGCGAACCTCAGCCAGGGGCCCCATCATGATCCCGTCGGTCACAACCCTGGGGTGCGGAAGGAGAGTGGTGTATATGCCTTCCACATAGATCTGCCCACATTTTTTCCTTACAGAGAGTTTTGGCATCTCCTGGTGACATGCTTGTCATTTGAAATAGGCAGAACATTGGGCAGCCCTTCAATGCGACAAAGGGGTCCTGCAGTCCAAAAGCGAGGCCAGAATGTGACCCGGCGGTGCTCACAGAGCCTGCGCTTCATCCAGGCCTCCATCAGCACGGCTCCCGCTCACCCCATTCCCTCCCTGACAGGTGCTTAATCCCCTGACCTCTGACGCCAATAAACTTACTCTTCCAACCTTGACCATTATCATTCCATTTCTTCTGTGGATGAAAAACAATTTGAGCTCCCGTGGACGGACATCTGCTTCAGGGCTAAAGATGAGGGGAAACGTGCCAGGATCCCGAGCTGGGCGCCCCTGTGATCGGGCGCTGTGTGCTGACCCATAATTCAGTGCTCTGTGTGCTGACCCATAATTCAGTGCGCTGTGTGCTGACCCATAATTCAGTGCGCTGTGTCACCAGCCCCGCCAAGAAGAAGGAAATTGGAAAACAATCCAGGTAAATGAAACGGGACACACTGCGGTCTCAAGTCTTATCCACCAATTAGAAGAAAAACATATCATGCGAACTGACAGTAACAGGCATGGAATTTTAAACACTGTCTGAACAGGGGGCTTTATTTTGGCCCAGTCCCTCTGGATATGGCCAGCTGCCGACAAAACCAACACATCCCTCTCCCTGCCCCAGGTGGCCAGCTCCACATACTCCCCAGATACTCTTGCTGGGGCTGGATGCCTCCTTGTTGCAGCCATGTTTCATTTCTGCCAGTAGCCTTTAGGAACTACCCCCTGCATTTTCCCTTTGATTGCTTTATTTCTTCAAATCACTTTCCCACATCCATGACGCGTTTAATAAAACAAAAGTGCAACAGGGTGGGGGACAGAGAACTGCCCTTCTTAACCATATAAGGCTCGTCCTAAAAATGGCAGAAGTCATTGGCCGTAACTATGGAAGGGCATCATTAGCAACCGACAACAGCCAAAGTGGACAGGAACCAGCCGGTGGTTTTGCTTGCCTCTGCTAAAAGACCACAACTTCTCCAACGAGGATGAAGAGAGAGGAGCACAGGAATCTCCGCTGATGAAACTATATCCTCTTCATTGCCAGGTGTGCCCAATCCACCACCCTGCGCATCACCAACCCCCATGCCCTGATCGAGTGCAATCAGCTTCACTTGTTTTCATAATTAGATTTTGGGGTTTGTGATTTTCTGCGCTTAATTCTATTAAGTGTTTCCCAGGAAATGCATCTGAAAACGGTAATTTCTGTGAAAAGCCTTTTAGTGGTGGGCGCCGACTGCCCCTTGCCATGGAGATGCCGACGTGGGCAGTGCCAGCGAGGAGTAACCCTCTGAACATGGATCCGTTTCAAAACCTCGATCAGTGAAGGAGCTGGCAAGCATGTCTAGGGACAGGGGGTACCGGACTCCAGCGCACATCTCCGCAGGATGCCCTGTGCTTATGACTGACCAGCTCCACAATGTTCTGCCAAGTCTCTGGGGGCCTCGGCCCTGGGATTTACGTGGAGTGAGCAGTATGCAATAGTCTGGGCGATGGGCCGGAGATCAAATCTCATTTCACGCCCCCGGTATCTGTAGCGCGGACACACTGAAGTGCACAAGCATGGAGGGGGGGTTAATTGCAGGTTCTGGATGTCACGAGAGACCCCTCCAGTCCCACCTGTCGTTGACAAAGTGCCACAGTGAGCCAGTCCTGCTCCTTCCCAGAAGCCTCTGGGGCAGCCATGCAGAATCTCAGAGCCCAGAAAGGCAGTGTGTCTCCTGGGGTGCATGAGGTTAATTGCTTCAGATGAAACACAGACCGCATGTGCGTGTAGGAGCTCAGAGCACCGCCCGGCCCGTAAGCCTCGGATTAGCACCCTGCGGGCAGTGAGCGAGTCGAGAAGAGGACGCACTCCACTGGGCAAATGGCGGGGGGGGGGGGGTTGCTGCTCAGCTGGACCAGCGGCCAGGTGAGACCTCAGCTGACCGGCTCATGCAACATGATACATAGGACCTGCATGTACTCAGTGTGACCTCAGTGTGTACTCAGTGTATACTCAGTGTATACTCAGCATGTATTCAGTGTGTACTCAGCCCATTAAGTTAGAGCGTAAATGATAAAATTTCTGTCATTCCACCATGTGTCAGTGTGTCAGCCTACATGAATCTCAATACCAAGAACACAAAAACCATACTTGTGGTCTTGGAAAAACTGGCCTTGCTAACTTGCCTTCCAAGAATGAACTTAAGACGCAGTGGATCATGGGATTGGTATTGTTGGGCAAGGATGCAACAGATGTATCCTTGATATATTGTGTAAGTCTGTCCTGTACACATTGCTGACAGGCAGTCCTTACTGGTTTCTGCACAGACTGAACTGTTTAGCCGAAATGCTCCCATGAAAAGCTGAGCAAAGGAGTGTTGGCATGCTAACGTGCCAGGCGGTCAATGGCAACCATCCGTGTTAGCTGCTTCCCGCAATCTTCTCCCAGTCACTCTGCCAACACACTGACAGCAACAGGGACAAAGACGTGGCCTGTCACATACTGTCTCCCTTGGACAAGCAAATTCCCTGCTGACTCTCTCTGCTTCTGTCTGTCTCTCTGCCTCTGTCTTTCTGCCTCTGTCTTTCTGCCTCTGTCTCTCTGCCTCTGTCTGTCTCTCTGCCTCTGTCTCTCTGCCTCTGTCTGTATCTCTGCCTCTGTCTTTCTGCCTCTGTCTCTCTGTCTCTGTCTCTCTGACTCTCTCTGCCTCTGTCTGTCTCTCTGCCTCTGTCTCTCTGCCTCTGTCTGTCTCTCTGCCTCTGTCTCTCTGACTCTGTCTCTCTGCCTCTGTCTGTCTCTCTGCCTCTGTCTTTCTGCCTCTGTCTCTCTGTCTCTGTCTCTCTGACTCTCTCTTTGTCCCACACACATAGTGGCCCTTTTAAGAGCTGACGCAGAGGAATGAAACACGCTAGTCTTAGCCCCCCTGCTTCCCCCCTTCCCCAAAGACATTTGCAGCAATAGCCTCAGTTGGCTGCCTCTCTCCCGAGTGTGTCCCTGTCTGTACCCATCCAAATCGATGGACACCACAGCGTGTTCAGCCCTGAAACATTAATGTTCCCCTGCAAAGGCATAAAGTCATTTTCACAAAGCGAAGCAGGATATCTTAGAAAAACCCCCACAAATGAGTTATCTGCCCTTTCTTATTCCTTTCCCATGTGAAAGAGTTTTATTATATATCTGTGCAATGCGATTTTCTCCCCTAGAAGCAGAGTTCTCTCTGTTGAATGAATGGAGCACACTGTATCCGTGTATCTGTTTATTTTGGAGAGGCTGCGGTTATTCCACATGTTTGCCGCTCCGGCACCATAATTGCCATCCTCTGCTTTGTGTTATTTTTGTGCCGGCGGTGCAGCCTGGAACCAGCGTGACTGCCGAGGGCGGCCCGGCCCAGTTGCTGTGGTTTTTGGATGGAGAACCGGGGGCCCAGCAGCCCAAATGGAAGGTGGACATGGGGCTTCCCATCCCCTTCGCACCACCCCAACCACCCCCCCCACCCCGGCCACCCTTTGAGCATGCGCCCTTTCTACCGCATCCCCTGCACTCACTGCCCGGCTTCAGATGACGGATAATCTGTACACACTAAACAAAATGGCTCCCTGGGCCCCAAAAGCCCCCCCTTCCTTCAGNNNAGCAGTCATATCTGCTCCCAAAACAAAGAGGGAAACTGGTCATATAACATCTGCACATGAGTAGAAAAGGAGGCTGACAAAAGCGAGTGAAAGAGTGACTCAGAGAGTGAAGAAGTGAGAGAGAGTGAGGGGGTGTGAGACAGGGAGTGACTGAGTGAGTGAGAGAGTGAAGAAGGGAGCGAAAGAGGGGGAATCCTATTGATTAGTGTCTGAGGCAAATGCGGATGACCATTAACAGCATCACAGACAGCCATTGTCTGGCCCACAATCCCTATATCAGGCTAACACTGTGTCCGATCTGCCTGTTCAACCGCGTGAGGAAGCTCAGGCTACACAGAAGAGCATCAGAATGATCCCCACCCCCAGTTAAATGTTGTGGGCACTGAAGTGGGCGCCATGGCTACAGGCTGGCGGGACGGTCTGGCCATTTGTGCAGAGAACCGTTCAGCACCGACGGCTGTGTATGCCACCCGGATCAGCACAGCACGTATACTGCCCCCCAGGCATTAAAACATCCACAGGGAGCTTCTCACGGGCGGGGGGGGGGGGATTCGATCGCACTAAACCGTGCTGCAACTCGATAAGGCCTCCGAGGGGGCTTTTAATGAGCGACTACAGCACAATCTGGGTCCCCCTCCCCATTAAAAGGGTTTATTAATGACGGTAAGGTGACCCTTGTGCCTCGGGCTATGCAGAGGTCAGAGCCAAAGGCGCGAACATACATCAGTGTGAAGAGTAAGGTGTGGCTTAGGGGGCCGGGGGCTGTATCTACGAGATAGTCAGCGAGGTCCTGGCTAGAGGAGAGTGCAGGAATGGAGAGCACCGGTGACATTTACACTAATCACGGGACCCCCCCCCCCCCCCAGCAC
>JAODJW010000036.1:15814477-15825539 GCA_026777045.1 Hyperopisus bebe | reverse complement strand
ACACAAACACGCACACACACACACACACACACACACAAACACACACACAAACACACACACGTACACACACACACACACACACGCACACACACACACGCACACACACACACACACGGAAACATGGCTTTGATCCAGCTGCCGCCTTATTTAGACTGACTGTGTACATTTCCAGTGTTGAGGTATGCTCTTCACTTGGCTGATGATTTGAAATGCAAATGTTCTCATTTGGTCCCCTCTTGAAAATCCCCCTTTGTCAGATTAGTTTGTTTCCTTCCAATCCACCCCCCACCCCAGACACACACACACACACACACACATCCTCAGTGTTAATAGCCCTTATTTCTGGAGCAGGTGAAGAGGCTATGAGAGGTCAAGTTTAAGGGTCTTAATCTCTCTCTGACAGTTCAGAAGAACTATGATTTACGAGCTGGAGGTGGGGTGGCTGGTGGGTTTGGGGGGGGGGTCCTCATGATTAAGACACTCCTTTTCAGAAAGAGGCTCTTAGCTCTAAATGACCCAGTAGCAATGATACAGCAGTTTGCCCATACAAGCTCATATTCACAGAGAAACTACACGCCGGCATTCTTTAGGCTTAAGTCACCTCGATAATCACTGATGCCTGTCACATGCAGAGCTATGTACTTTTATATATCAGCTGAGTTCCTGCCATAATGACCAATAGGAGAAAGATGTAGAAAGCAAACTATCGGAGCAATGCTGAGGAGAACATGTTGGGATTGTCTTTGGGAAGGTTCAAACCAAAGTGGCAATATTGTACTTTAATTCCCTGTAGGTCTGGTAGTCATTCAAGGGGCTGCACTGGGAAAATCTGGGCATGTCCTGTACTACAGCCAGACAATACTGAAAAAACATGGCCCATGACCAGTAATTTAGTAATTAGCCCAGCAACGAATTTACATAATGAATCTGATCTGCTAAAAATATGCAGTACTGGTTTCTAACCAGAGGGGGCAAAGTGTGTTACACAGTGGTTACATCAGGGCTGGTATGATGATGAGTGATCCAATCAGGGCACGCCGCAGGGTGTAGTACAAAGTTCCCAGAAGCTACATGAATCATACTGGCTAAAGGTATGTTAAGAGTAACACTGAAGTCTAACTTTTAGCTCTATATAATTATATAATTCAGTTACTTTAAATGAGGCCCTTACCCTGGTGATTTGTAACTGTTATTTGTGCAACATTTGTTCATTTTTGCTAAAAACAGTTAAAGCTGTATCAGAAATGATTCAGCCTTACATTTAATGGTAGAATGGAACAATTTTTCCTGTGAGCTGGTTCCTTGTTGGAAGCTGGTACCATCTGGTGTCAAGTAAGGCACCTTAAATTAATTCACACATATTTTTACAGATGGCTCTGACGAGTACATCACTACAGGCTACCTAACTACTTTTGGTCATTCAGTACCTGGTAAACCAATTCCAGTCACACCACAATCATTAGCTTTAAATGCTAGCAGGCTAATACAGGCACCATTAGCCAGCTGTGAAGCTACTTACGCATTAGACATGATCAAATATTTTGGAGTCAAACAGATGTTAAATTCTTTTCTGAAAGGAAAGACAGCAAATCTTCAAAAAGAATAAAGCACTGTTCCACAGCAAGTATTTTCCAAAGTGAATCACACCAACAAAGCTCCAAAATACTACCGAGGAAACGATAACCTTTACATCACATATACTGAACGCAGTACATCCAAATTTGAACTCCACTGACTATTTTTTTTCACCTCAAAAGATTTTCATACTAAAATTTTTAGGCTAAGAGGCAACTTTTTAATACAAACTGCTCAGATATTTTAATAAAACTTTGACCCTACATATACATATATATAGTTTAAAAAAATGCTAATTCAAAGAAGAGTTGGGTGATTGTATGGTTAAACTAAGTACAACAAACATATGAACCACTTCGATCGGTATCTACAAACTTATACAGCGTATTGAATTTTCAGCTGCAGGCGTCGTGATCATTAGCTCTGCTCTGCTTTTAGTTGAATCTCGAAAAGCGGCCGGATTATGCGGAGGTGCGATGGCCACGCAGTCCGCACACGCTCCGTCCAAGTGTATGTCCGTGCGCGGAACCGGAGGCGCCGGATCCGAAGGCTAAACGCCGATAAACTTGGTCACAGGGACCCCCGTTGATAGCGCAGTGAAGCGGAGAAATGCAAGATAATCCAATTATCTGTCTGCGACCTCTTTTGAAAGGTGTCGGCAATGTCAAGCTGCAAAAAGTAGCATCCATATGCAGTGTTCTCTACGGGACTAAGCTGTGAAACTCAGACACGGTAGGCTAACACTGACACCAAAAGCTGATCCACCGCGCAAACCGGTTCATATGAAACAAATGTTAATAAAGAACCCGAACTAAGTAACTATAGCGACGCTGTATTGTCCTAATTGGTTCGACCAAGTCAATAATATGGATACGAATGATTATTCCATCTCAGGGGAATGAGTTCCGTCTAGTTACTGTCAAATCTGTGAACAAAGGTGCAATTTATTTTATATTAAAATGTCTTTACGAAACGAGCATTATTCATGGCCAGACCTACAGTCTTGCACTTAACGAAATGGGAGAAATGAATTAATGACACGATCAATGAATTAAGCGAGGCGCGCGTTAGGGAATCTAATTGTACTTTTAAAAATATCATTTGAAGCCTTTTAATTCCAACAAATTGGTGCTCGTCAGAAATCCCGGATAAATGACCTCCGACATACTTCCAAGCGGCTCAAACGTGACGGTATCAGGCGTCTTCAGATGAGCACTCGCAATGGGTTCCTGCTCCTGGATTCGGACGGGAGCATTATTACCAGAGTGTTTAGTACGCTGTCACCCCAGCCGCTCCCCCGGGATCAGATCCCATCGCTCCGCTTGCTGACTGTGTACATCCCTTCATATATATAATTTAATTCCGAGCGTTATGTAACAGAAACAAGAATAACTCATGTCGTTTTTTAAATAATAACTGTATAGCTTTAAGGAATAGTAGCTTAGTATATTTTGGGCTCATTCATGTCATTTCTACAAAAAAATATAATCAAGAGTAATGTTATTTGTTTAATGATTGTTATTGTTATCATTGCTAGGCCTAATTCTACGAAATAATCATATCATCAGCACATTATAATGTTATTATTGTCACCCATATAAGATCACTTTGTACTGTTTACCGACAATGATTCTTTTATTCAGCAAAACTATCCATGCACCTAAGCATGGGCCGCTAGCCCCCACATGTGCGGTATCTGCTGCCTTTTTAAAATATATCAGACCACAGCGACACTTCCACGTCCGATTAAATAGGATCTTTGAAGTGGCTTTATACAGACGGCACAGGTGACTTAAAAGCACTCCATTCATGCAGTTTCCAAGCGAAGTCCATCTGGGTTAAATACTGCAGACTGAACACTAATTACCGGCGCATCCCACGGACCCAGCAGGTGTCATCGCCCGGTGACAGCTAGAGTCCCGCATCGAGGAATTCGGCTCTGCGCTGCCGTGCTAGAGAACAAGCCGAGCGCAAGGGCGGACAGTACCAATGTCTCCCCGCGCTGGCAGTAGCAACGATCGTTGCGTTCAAAGTTCACGTTAAATCAGGAATCAATCCAGTTTTACTAAGGGAATAATCTGTTATATTTTGCAAGTAGAGAGACAGCATTTGAAATCCAGAATGAATCGTAATCTGCACGTACATGGAATCCAGCATCACTGTACCGAATCTAGCTTTTTATTACCCAATACAAGGAGTCTCGAAAATATTTTGTCCTATTTGCGTATCCTGCGTAGACATATCATTCAGCAAGAACAAGCGAGCCAGTTTCGTGGTTTCAAAGAACAATAATACTGAAAACTTGCATTATCGAATTTTTGGTTTAAATATTTCGTCAACCAGAATATAGTAATATGCGCCGAGTAAAACATCTCACAGAACAACTGCGGAATGTCTTGCTGCTCGATAACGTTGATATTTGTTAGAAACATTCCGTTCGCATTGTTAATTTTAATGTGATTATTTTTAATGAACAACATGCAAAACTTACCACTAATCTGAACTGGCAATAATCCACAGAGAAAAGCGTACAGTAGTAGACTCATCCTAGCATAGTAAACAGCCAGCTATCTTGTGCTCAAATCCTTGACTTAAAAAAGAAATATCAACGAATCTGATGAGTAGGCAAGTTTCTGTCTTGCTCCTCTTGAGTTTCATACAGTTCCTAGTTAATTGACTAGAGCCAGTCTTGAGGTCCAAGGAGATAGTAGCGAGTCATCGCAGCGTCTTGAGGAGCGCACGATGTGCGAGCATATCCACAGACCTGTCACTGAGATCCCATATGTTTTTCCAACTGCCTGTCGCATATCATACCTTGCATCGTATTTTTTTTCCAAAACAGAGCAGCGGTTAAAAAATATCCACAGAAATAAAACTCATAAACCACTCATTTTCGTTTATGTACAATAAAATCGGGAGAGTTTCTTCAGGAACTGGAGCCTTGTGTCCCCGATTTTCTTTCTTGGACACCACCTTGTCAGTCTTTCTCTGTGTCCAGTGTCCCTTTCCAGTGCATGTCTGTCCTAACGTAAATGCCACAAAACCACCCCTTCTCAAAGTTTTCCACACTCTTCCTCCACGCTCACTTTGCTAGTGTCGTAAAATGGTTTCCGGTGTGCTTAAGTACTGCGGATCAACAGTGCGGGACTATAAGCTGGAGAAAGTTGAGTTGAGCTGGTCCTCGACGCGGCACGGACAGAAGCCATTCGCCTATCCGCACTCCGCTCGGCTTCAGCCACGACTGACACACACACACACCGAAAAGAGCTGGAAGGGGGAGGAGAGTGGAAGGGAGAGAGAGGGAGAGGCAGGCGGGCGGGGAGCTGGGGGCACAAGTGTGTGTTGGCAAGCTTTATTATTACTACTGCCAGCAACAGAGTAAAAAGGGAGCAGGACTCGTGCCACACTGTAAAGCAACACTTGAGTAAAATGTACGACTTGGATCGTGCCGCGCAAATTTTAGATGTCAGCACCGGGACAACACAAAGACTTCTGT
The DNA here is from genome assembly GCA_026777045.1 of Hyperopisus bebe. NCBI lineage: Eukaryota > Metazoa > Chordata > Actinopteri > Osteoglossiformes > Mormyridae > Hyperopisus > Hyperopisus bebe. Next base: position 15,820,468 of record JAODJW010000036.1, on the reverse strand, counting down.
GTGAACAGTATTAGCAGTCCGTGAACATGTCTATGTATTTCTGTGCAGGCCAGTAATATTTTTCACTTCATTTAGTTTTAGTTGGGCCATACGAAATTCTACTCGGTACATTTTTTGAATAAGAGAACTACAATTGATTTGGATAATCATTATATCTTAGGTACCCAGAGTTCTACTAACACTAAAAATTATCAAAATGAATTTGAAGTTTAATTTTTAGATGGCCAATTTTATATGATTTTTCACGTTTAGAACTAGTCATGATACGTAAGTTTTAAATGATGATTAGCTCTCGATTCAATCGGCGCAAGTATAATTATTCTTTTGTTTAAATAATGCGGAAAGATGAGTAAAATCTATTAAATCCCATCGTTAGTGTATCTGTCACGAAAACTGTGCGGGGTTTTCATAATTCCTCTTCGTAAATATTGCATACGTATGTCAGAAACAGCAGTTGAACAGCTCCGAAGACATGATTGCGGGAATGACTTGCTATTTGATGAGGCTCACAGCACTGACATATTAAACAAGGCAGTAGCTACAGCAGACTGCGAATAGATCGGCTCAGATAGACAAGCTTCACTTTAACAAAGACTAGGCGATATCCAACACGAACGTGAAAGCTACGCATACGGGAAAAAAGCTAGAAAAAAACGACGATTTATACAACGCAGTTTAAGGAGATGCGTCTCACGTAGATTTGATTTTCAGAGAAAGCAATTAAGACACACTAAAACAGTTTTAAAAAGGATCATTTATATTAAATCATTAACCTTGCCACAGCAAAAGCACCTGCCTCGGAAATCGAGTGGGCATTGCTTTGGACTCGAAGTACTCCCGATCAGATACCGGGCGTCTCCCACAAAGGCGCCCTAAAGCTATTTGACGCTTAGCGGGTGATTACAGTACCCGTGAGTGTGAGCAGGCGAGGCTCCCTTCCACTCAGAGCACAGGCTCTGTGTAGGCTTTTAGCGCCCCCTACTGGTGTTCCACGTGCAACGTACTAGAATCGCTTAAAATCTCTAGTCTCCGTCGTACAAAGGGTACCGATGCATCTAGGATGTGTAGGATAACTGATAAAGGTGAATTAGAACAACTGCGTTGACGCTCACTAGACTATAATTTAGCATGATCCGATAACTGTTAAGACAACGGCATTATTGTTTGGAACCTTCAGATATTTTATGCGCTTTAGCCTAATTTAAAATCGTTATTGCTATTCTAAATAATTTGATTTCTATAACAACTCCGCTCGTCGTTGCGCTGTTGATTATTTAATTTATACCAGACTACTGAAATGCAACTGCTGCGAACCCACAGACAGGCAAAAACGTACCATCGGGAGGATCCTGCGGCACATGGCTTGTCTCCGTTAAGTTCAATAATACATCGACCGCTAACGGTCTACGACGTGCGCTGTCTTCGCGTCTCTAAACGTCAATTTATATTAAATCGGACAGCCGATTCCAACAGGGCGTATATTAAAAAGTTAATTTTAAAAGATTTTACAAGAAAAGTCTATTTGTAGCAAATAACACAAGGCTTCTGGAGAACATGAACGCAAGCAGAAATGCTGAGAATGAGAAAATGCATAACGTTTCCCCAGAGAGCCTTAAATAGAAAGGGAACTGAGCTGTGCAACAATTTCTGGGCCGATCAACGATGTCCGCGGCTGAAATGGCGTTTTGACAGGAGGTTTGCCGTCGTCTTCTCATCCTTCTGAGGCAGGCATGTTATCGTGACGCCCCGAGAATGGCTCCGATTTAACGCGCCGTTGTTTCATACACAAGGTCACATGCAAGCTAGTATGTATCTGGAAATGGGACCCGGAAGCTCTGATTGACTGGCAGAGGGAATGAGCACGGAAAAGAGCGGCCGAACGAGACTGCGACCTTTTCGCTGATGGAAAGGTGCGATTATGATGGCGATGGACGGGCGTGATCGTTTCTGATGGGAGCCGAGGAAGCGAACAAGGCACTTGTATCCGCAAAATTTAAAACCGCAGCACTAGTCATTGCTCAGAAATCAAAATGTAAATAAATATGACGATCAGAGATGTATAGCTGTTGACATGGATATCTGAAACTCAAAGAGGCAAATGTCGGTCTTTTAACAGGTTTTAATTCATTCACACTTCGCAGTTCAAAGCTCCAGTGTATTATCAGGTATGCCTTCTTATAAATATACAAGAATTATGCGTGGTTTTTGATGCATGATTACTTGCCTCGTACCTGTACCTGTATGCATTGCTTTTTAACGTATTTTGCATGTCTGGCTATCTAATTTTACATTATTTTGTCATTCACATGATCAGTGCCTTCCGATGTACACCAGACAGCTCTGAACTTGTCAATGCATTGGAATCCCAGTCAAAGGCATCAAACATGGGACATGAATAGGTATTAAAGGTGACCCATGAAAGCATCAAAAGAGCTTGTTCCTTTAGAACTGCAGGCTAAACCTGTGCCGACAGCACACTGGGAAGTACAGGGTCCGTGCTATGCTGGCCACGCCTGCTGGAATGCCCCGCTTGCAAGCCATGATTGTACTTCAAAGGGAACCAAAACAAGACTCATGCACGAAGACACACACACACACACACACTGAGCCCTACTCAGAGAAAGCGAGTGACTTTAGAGTGCCGTTAATAGCATCTTTAACTGTAAAGGGATTTTTTTCCCTGCTTCGTTGTTTGTTCATCAGGCAGCATGTTAGAGCTTGTAAAAGCCTCTCTCACCGTCACTTGGCGGTTTAAAGTCACTCTCAGTGAGGGCTCCCCTGTCAGCAGGCCAGACAGAGCGATTTGTCTTGATATTTTAATACAAGTATGGGAACTGCATGAGAAATGATGCCCCCCCCCAGTAATCGTTCTCTGTGTGTTTCTGCTGCAGACACACACAGTTCATATATATTCCTATCATTGTGGGGACTGTCCATTCATTTCCATGGTGAAATCTCTAATCCCAACATGACGACCTTAACCCCTACCCAGCCCTAAACTTAACCATAAGTGACCAAACAAAATACAAGGCTTTTGGCATGTTTAGTTTTTTGATTACATTCATAGTTTTTTTTTTTTAAACTGAGGTTTATATTGTGGGGACCTGAAAACAAGCTAAAAAAGAGCAGATTTTATCATATAGTGGGGACATATGGTGCACAAAGTGTGGCAAATACAAACCCATACACGTACACATACACACACAAGCTCACAGACACAGAGACATACTCGCAGATTCAGAGACATGATCACAGACACACACAGACATGCTCACAGACACACACAGACATGCTCACAGACACAAGCTCTCTTGCATATAATCTGAAAAGAGTAATACATGTGACCCAGGTTCAGACAGTGCTCACGGAGGATTATTTAAATGATCATTAGAAATAACAGCAGACAGGATCACAACGCAGAGACTGCAAAGACGTGATGAGTCTCAGTCATGGACCCATACCAGTATGAGCTCAGTACTGGATTTCATGTTGGTTTGGCTTTTTTTTGATGGCTGACATGCTTAAATGCACATATGTCTGTTCTGGATGGTTCTTTCACACATGCGCAAACATTTCCATTCATTTTATTAGATCAAGAGAAAAAAACACTCATCTTGGTTTTTCAATAAATCCACATCAAAACATTGGGAGTGGTTCGTTGCTTCAGTAACCAGAATGGAAAGTTCTGTTTTTCTTTTTTTTTTATGTCTAAGAGAAATGGCATTAAAATAATAATCTAGCAAGTTATTTTGAGGCCAATGAAAAATGCATTCTTGCTGGGGAGGTAATAGAAAATATTCTGTAGCTGGAAATTTGATCTGCACAGCACAAGAAATCCCTCTTAAATCTGTAGAGCTGTTGATATTAGTGAGCTAAAATGACAACAGCTACAATTATCCTTTACTGTGGTCCAGCCACAACAAACATTCAAGCACAGCAGGACCATCCATGTCTGCAATGTACTGTATTAATCCCTCAAAGTATCACAGAGCAGATGATTTTTAATTTTTTTTTTTTCCAATTTCCTTGATTGGCTATTATTCTGAATTCCAGCACAGACATTCATGCAATGTTTTGTTTGATTTTACCTTTTTTGTGAACTGTGTCTGATCGTGTTTCAGGGGCCACAGACGTACCTCATGGATTCACCTTGCACTAATTTTCTTTTATGAAATACTTGATTTTGTATCGTTCGGCTTTCCGGAAGTTATACCCAATCACATTTTCTCAATGGATCAGAAAATTCACCGCTTAAATTTCCCCTCAGAAATCTGTGGATGGTCTCTGTAATTTGTTTTCCTGAGCAAAGTGCTTCTTGATGTGTTTGTCTGGCCGATGTTGTTTGTCAAACACAGAACGCGTAGATTCACCAACAGCTTGAGCTCCCACTGCCAGCTAGTTGTAAATTCAGCCACTGAATCTCTGTATCTTTTCTAGAGCGTTTCTCACCAGGGGGTTCCAAATGTTGGTCGGAATGTGGATTTATTTTAATTAAAAACTGCAAATGTTTACTCAGGGTGGGCAGTGACACTCGGAGAAGGAGGCACCGCGGCTAAGCTGGCGGACGGTAAGTTATGAGCGGCATTAGCGTGAGCTTACCAATCAGCCCTGGCAAGGCGATGGCGTCCTGCTTCTTAATTAAACGCCCGTATCGTCTTTAAGAACGGCATCCGCTCCCGTGTGGTGGCACATTCCCAGCTAACGCTGAAAAAGATGTGAACCACGGGCAGTCACCCCTGCAGCAAACGGCGATGGGATCACCGTGCGATCACACCCTCACACCCCCACTCGCGGAAATACCGTGGATACAGACACACAGCAAAACAAACATATTACACAACGTTTGGCTCTACCAAGATAAATGTCATTTAAACTTAAACTGTTTTGAGCCTATTTGTAATGTTGTTATTAAATTTTATATCAAGCACTCCAGCCATCCTGAGGCCAAATGTAATGGGGTGATATGAAAAAAAAAGGTTGAATTGAAATTAGTTGAGGCCGTTTAAAATTTAGCATTGTTCAGCATTTAAAGGGGAACCTTGAACCCAGATGAAGGTAGAAGGTGATTAATTCTCTGGGGTTCTACCACAAACAGGCTCCCATCTGCACTGAACCTCTCTCCCATTCTTCTTCTCCCGTCCCCCACCCTCCCACACAACGGTAAGTGACCACCATCTCCTCGCCACATGCTCAAATGGATCATTTGTTTTTCTAAATAAATCAGACCCCAATTACTGTCAGCTCGTTGATGCAATTATGTGTATCAAATTAGATAAAACAAATAATCAATCAGACAATCCCCTTTTATGCAGCTTTGGACCATCTGGTCATGAAAGGTAATTTCTTGGGGAAGGTTGTGGTCTTTCCTTAAAAGAAGGCAAGTTAAAGGTGTGGTCCTTTGGCGTGTCCCTATGACATTCTTCATTGTCTGGCTGTTGGTACAGATGACCATTTAACCCCAAAGAGACACACTGTAGCACAAAGGCTGGTCCAGGAGCACCTGGGATGACACACAGGCCCATGTCATCTGCACTCACCAAAGGCACAAATGACCAGACCAGAATCGCCCATTATGGGGCTCCGTGCTATGAACCCGGCTCTGGGCCAGTTCTAGTCAGAGCCCACTGTCAGCAGGTGGTGCCCGCACACTCGCGCGTTTGTGTGTGCATGTTAAGCCTAAAAAGATGCAAGGTTTGACAGTCCACTGCAGCTCGATATTGGCATCATTTTAAGGGGACAGCCGCACCAGACAGGCCGAGGCAAGCATGTGAACACATTCCTCATAAGCCAGTCTGCCATCATCACGTTTGGGACCTGTGTTTGGGTTATTTCAAAGGGGGAAGGGCAATGTTTTGCATGTGAGTTGATTAATGGGGATGTCAGAGCGCAAAGCATGCACCCACTGCGCCCCACCCCCCAGAGCGCCCACCCCCCTACACACACACACACACACACACACACACACACACACACACACACATCCCTGGCATC
>JAODJW010000036.1:15780102-15795244 GCA_026777045.1 Hyperopisus bebe | reverse complement strand
CCCCCCCCCCCCCCCTCCCATGGCATGTACGTTAATGCTTTCAATTTCCTTAATGGTTTGCCCACATCTCGCACATCGCTGCTCCCGTCGTCGTTCTCCGGTGTGGTGATCCCACGCCTCTCGCTGTCTGTAATTAATTCATCCATCTCCCTCGGATCCCATCAGCGCCCATCAGAAGCTCTCCGCTCGCCTGCCCGTTCGGCTGCAATGCTGGCCATGTGCAGAGAGCACGGCACGCGGGAACCGCGTGGAAATGCCCTAAGACATGCGAACATACACGCAGAGAAATAGCCGCAGAAACAGACACGTGTCATAAGAAGGCAGGGTCCTAATGCTGACCCATAGCGCAAGGCTGAATCTGGGCAGCAGGTGATAGGGTTCCTATCAGCAGAAACCATCGCAGAGCCAAGCCCCTGTTATCTTAGCCAAACATAAAGATTGTTCCAAACAAAAGTTTATGAAAGAGACATTTGGCCCAGTAATTGATTCATATGGAGTAATGCGTGAAGTGGGGGGGGGGGGGTGTTGGTGCAATGACCAGCCTACTAAATCCTCCCAATGCAGCTCTGGGATCAATAACTAATTTTTTGAAGCTGATTATTTTGCAGCATGAAGAGGGACACACGGTCCTGATGCAGCCTGAGGATATAATCAAGTGCTAAAAGGCAACTTTATTGCTGCTGTAATGGGGGAGGTAATGCCATAGTGTAACACGGGCTTCAAGAAGAGGGATCCACACGCTGCACTGCCAGGAGCTGTAGGGCTCACCAAGAAATCGGCGACAGCCTTAGAACCGGACTGCCTCCAAAGACAGCGCTCTAATGAAGAGCTGAGCGTGAGCTGAGGGGTGGCCTGGGGGTTACATAAATAATGTTCTGTAAATAGATACCGTCCCGGCTGGTAGGGAACGGGACGTGGAACCCCGCAGTCAAGGCGATCGAAGGCAAAAAAAAAACAACTGGTAGCAAATTGAAGGTAGACTACAGAGAAGTCATTTAGGAGTTGTTAGGCTCTAGTGAGAGCCGTGGTAAATTCCGCCGTGTTTGCCCCGAAAGACTAATGGCTCTGCCGCAGATACGAGGGCAGAAGGCATTAAGTAAATATATGACTCTCTTTAAATGCCACCCCGTTTCCATGGCGACGGCAATATATGGAATGCCGGAGTGTGAAGGTTCCGAGGCGTGCTGTGCACACAGACGCCGTCTACATGCGTGTTTTGGGGGGGGGGCATGCTTCTTGCCCCCGGTTTATATTACCACGCCAACATTCTTTTTCGACGCAAACCCACGTGATGGAAGCTGCGGACGGGGGGGGGGGGGTGACAGAGAGCGATGATGGACTCTTCACAGACTAACACACACAAAGAGAAATTAACATATCCTCCACCTTCTGCCCTGGCAGAAGCAGCCCGCTCAGGCATGGCTTCTGTTTCTCTCTGTATCTTGTTTCCCCTCCTATCCCGTCTTTCGGCCTCTGTTTTCTGAAATGGTCTCCAGGTCGGTGTGACTGTACCCGGAGAGATGCATTATAAAGGGCTGTAAGGAGCTGCCCCGCAGACAGCCAGTGAGACCGACGCTGAACAGCCAATGTTAGACAGACTGACAGGCTGGAACCCCCCACACGGCACTGAACACCATGTCATTCCCAGCATCTCTTGGGGTAACGGCCAGCCAAAGACCGACAGCCTGGACCCAGGGGCTGAAGTAGCAGGAGATACAGACAGAACATTGTTAGACTTTTACACCATTATAAACTGTATACTAAGGACTGCTACGGTAAAAAATTACCCCATTACAGCCCCCAGTACGATTAATATCCACTCCAGACAACTTCATTCCATCCTGGAACCCATTTCCTCAGGTTCTTGAACCCACATCCTTCTGGCACAGCCTCACACACTCCTCTCCAGCCATATCCTCACAGCCACATGCTCATTCATACACAGAATCTTTCTTCCTCCCACTCCACTGCTCACCCATTTAAATCCACGCCTGACAGACGCTCAAGTCAAAATGTTGGTAGAATGGCACCAGTGTGTCTATGCAGATGAGGGAGAGCGTGCCCTAAATCGCTTTGGGAAGCTGTCTGACACGCAGAGTTAGCAGCAGCAGGCGAGTGCGTCAGGTGACGGCAATTTAACATGTCACCTCCGATTCATTACCATGCCTCTGCATTTTCATTGTCTTGTGAGGTACACACACACACACACACACACACACACACACATACATGCACCCACCCTGGGAAGTGCTCAGGGAATAGCTACACGATTATTCCTCTGCACTTTTCATCACACCTGATATTAATGCTTTCCAAAGTCAAAGAAATGCACCAGTTCAAAAAATGTAATTAAGCACATTATGTGAACACTTGCTGATGAGAGAGCTGTACCACTTGCAAAGGTTTCCTAACACAATTTGTATTTACACACTACCCCCGCAGGGTCCTATCTGTGTCCTCCCATGAATAGATTTAGACAAGGGCTCGCGGCACAGGGAAGGGTGACAGTGAACTCCCCAAGTCCAGGAACGCAGAAGCCCGTAGACTTGGACAGATGGGGAGCGGATCAAATAAACAACCCCTCAGCGAGGGTGCGCTGGGCTTTCTTAATGGGTGCCATGAACTCCATTAAGGACCTAATCATTTGCTGGAAAACGTGGACGGATTGATAAAAAAAAAGGTTGAGTGTTACAGCACAGATACAGGTTCATAATCACAGTCAGGCTAAACAAAAGGCTCAGTGTCTCCATTTATAAGGTACCTGGGGGGTGGCGATGGAGGGGGGCTCTGTGTTGGCCTTTTGAATGTTACACTCTAGCCAGAACAGCATCATTATACATGGATGTCCTCTTCCAATAAATTTCCAGAGAAATATGCAGCTGTTTCTTCTCACAGTCCCAGTGCTGTTGTAAAGCAGTCCGGGTCCAGCAGCTTGGCAGTGGCTGCAGGAAGGGCTCTCACTCCCTCACACAGGTAGAATAGGGTGAGATTTATCGCCCTGGGTGCTGCGTCTGTGCACGCCACCCACTCTCAGTTACGACTTCACCAAAGACACATCACTGAAGCCCCAAGGGGGGCCTAAAACGCCACAGCTTTTCAGACTGACTATTTTCTGGCAAACAGATCCATATTTCTTGCCTTCATGAAGGGGAGGGTGTGAAGAGGAAAGAATGTGATGTGATTAGAAGGGTGCAGAGGAAGCGCTCCCACGAGTGAGTCAGATTTCTTGCTGAAACCAATTTGGAAAAACAACACCCTCTACTGGACGAACTATGCACTGCATGGTGTTTTGAAAATGGAGCAATAATAATTTGATACTTCATCTTCTGTAATACAGACTTAATAACAAAATGATTGAAGAGTTGATTTAGTATTTTTATTATTTTGAAGGTATAAGATTAAGTTAACTGAATAAACCAGCACAGCAGTTGAGGGCCAGATTCTGGACAATGATCAGATTTAATTTATGAGACTGATTCTCTTCATCATTATGTGTCATATACTTATTTCAAGAGAAATGTAAAGGAAAACTTAAGCAGAAGTAGCTCTACATATTAAAAGAAAAACTGCTTGAAAAGTCACATTAATCATGTCAGGGGACGTTATCTGTACTGTAAATATTTAATCATGTCATTAAAATATTTAAATCAGTCCATTTTCTGGGGATTTAAACTGGCATATTACACCTTATTCTTAGTTTTATTACATTTAATTTTTTCTCCATGCTGAGATGGTTATATAGAGACAGACCGGCAGCCTAAACCCTAAACAGAAGCCTAAAATGACAGAGGAGGAGGCTGTCATGGAAGGGGAGCCCAGGCGAGCGGAGGAGCCCAAGGCTCCTTCATAAACGCCTATTCACGCGCTCAAATTCACATTGCAGGCCCAGCTGAGCTCCACGCGCCTGCACACCCATAGGCACTGATCACAAAAGTAGAGTCGAGAGGGTCACACGGGTTCGAAGATGGTGACACGCCTGTAAATAACTAAATGGCAGCCCCATGGCCCACACAAGCCACGCCCATGCCACCCAAAACAGGCCTATCGTGTCCCTAAGGGCCAGTGCCCACAAAACAGCTCATGATGGACTTTTAACAGCAACCTTTCCTGAGCACACTGGGCTGGACATCACTCACCCGAGGCATCTAGTAGGCGAGGGAAAATGAAGCGCTGGCATACGTGCCCCCCCGCGGGACCGTCAACACGGACACGCCGTTACCACGCCGCTGACTTTGATGATCAGCCGTCCTGCATGTTACTGCCCCCACATTCCATTCCAGCTCCTGCTGCAGATATGACAACTGTGGGAGATGCCATGAGCGTAGGTGCTTCTGGGAGGTTCTGTAGACTCAGGTAGGGTCAGCTGATTAGCACCCCATCTTTATCCACAGGGGATTGGAGCACCCCCCCGCCGTGGCCTGTATCTAAAAATCCCTTTGTTTTTGCAGGGGTGGACCCATGGGGAAGCTGCCCGCCTCAGTCAGAGCCGCGGGGAGAAGGAGAAAGTCATTAGGCAACAATAATCTGCCTCATCAAAGCGGGATGGAAACCGTCACTGTGGGGAGAGAGGGGACAGCGCACATCCACAACTCTCAGTGTTTGTAAGGAAGCTTAATCTCACGCTAAAGAGGAGCGGATTACGAAGGTTCTAGTGACGGCTCGCTGTCCATACGATCCCAGCTCACGCAGCACGTTTTCTGCCAAACAACAGTGGATTTAACGGCCATGCATATTAGATTTTACTGTTTTCACGATTCACAAAGATGACTTTGACCTATACTCCTTGTGGTCCCCAGCGACTGTGAGCTTCGGGCCTGCATTAGCTTAGGCCTGCATTAGCTTAGGCCTGCATTAGGCCTGCATTAACTACACTAGGTGTAGTTGCTGTACAGTTGCAGTTGTACCTGTAGCGGTTGTACAGTAGTATGTGTGGCTTTTGAGCCCTGGCATCATTTCTCAGTTCGCTTGGACAAGGACAGACGATGAGTCAGCGCAGAATTCGGCAGCTGCAAACTGGACAGGAGGCTTTCCTGGAATTGGAAGGTCACCTGCATATTCTGTCCAGGATGTGGAGGTGGAGAGGCAGAGTAATTATGGGCTAATGACAGGGCAGCCGAAGGACATCTGCGTTTTGGCCCATAAGGTAGGTATGCGCTGTGTTTCCCAGGACCCGGCATGGCTGTGGCCCTGCTGCTAAGACAAGCGTCAGCACACTGATAACACACAGACTCCCACGTCACGTGACAACCCAGCGTTCTTAGCTCACTTCAGGGTGAAAAACTGAAGGATGGAGTGAAGATGGCCAACCAAACAGTAGAGAGGAGTTGAAACAAAAAGAACACTTTGCCACATGACAAATACACAAGGATACAGAAAGGGTTTTCGGGGGGGGGGGGGGGGGGGGGACAGCTTCTGATGTGGATTCTGGGTATGACTCAAAATGGAAGTCAGACTGATGCATATTGTCTTGTAATTATTGTAATTAGGAACAGGCAAATGAAGGGGCTCATTGCTGGCCCCATCCTCCACCCCACCATAGACGTAGGTTATGTTCCTCAATGAAAAACAAAAGCTGTCATTGTCCAGAACTTGAATAAAGTTGCCTTCGGAGCACTTTCAGCCCTGTCTGCCTGTTTTCACAATGCTTGAAATAGGTCAGTTCCCAAGTCACCTCCGTATTACAGCATGTCACTGTCAATAACACAGGAGTACGGTGTGCAGCACTCTGTTAAATTACAAATGACACCAGTTACTGTGCCTCATGAGAAAACACTGTGTGATTCAGAATCATCAACACTGCCGGCATGGACCTGAGTTTGGAGTGAGCTAAGATGCGGCACTGAAGACGAAGGGCAGGGCAGGGACTGTGCATCTCCGTGGAAGCAGAGGATTCTGGGTATTGCTCAGCTCACACTGTTTTACTTGTGGCAGGAGTTTCTGTTCATCCAAATTTCACCAGGTATATGACCTCCGACTCCTGATGTGAATGTCCAAGTGTACCGAAGGCGCTCAAGTCTTAAAATGACAGCGCACGTGTCTGGCCACTAGGAGGTGACTTGCTCGTCTGTAGCCCCGCAGCTGGCTTGTGTAGTAAATGGGCTCCTCTGCATGAGCTACTGGATATTTGTGGGTCTATACCTGTAACAGAGTGGGTATGAGGAACCCATCTGTAGGTGTCCCCATCTGGACTGTTATCTGGGAGTCAGTTCAGCTGATTGTCCAGGTTTGTTTCTGTCCCCATGCTTGTAGAGGCCACCTTAATATGGCAAGAAGCCTCACACTGTACTCTTACCATTATTTGCTGGAAACTACAGCTGCATGGCAGGGGGGGGATAACTTTGCCTATACTCCGGCAGAGACAGCATTTAGTAATGTGTGTTGCATCCCGAGAAACATCATCAAGTTGAAAACAGTTTCTTTAGGCCAATGACGTAGAAGGTTCCACTCTCTCAGTTCTGTAACAGCATTTGAACATCTACAAATTACCATGTTCATTAATGTCCCTAATTAAATTTTACAAAGCTACTTGAACAATTTAGGAAAACTGCTTACGATAACACGACATTTAATATATTCAAAAACTAAAAAAAAAAAACAGTGAATGTAATAACCAGATAATATTTTTATTATTTCAAACAATTAGACCCACCCATGTAAACTTTTAAAGCACCATCTGACTGAATACTTGCTGAAACGTGGCAAAAGCTGCAAGGACACCTGAGTGACGAGCAGAAGGGCAGCAGCAGCTCAGCTCCGCCCCCTACAGGCCGCAGCACCCCCTCCTCCCCCTCTGCACCCTGTCATTACTCTTTAACTCCCTTCAGGTTGAATTCCTCATAGGCTTAACTGGGGAAGTTTTTAGGATCTGACTGCAGCTGTTTCTCCAAACCCTCACAGTTCAGTATTTCCTCTCTGCCCCCCCCCCCCCCAGACCAGAGTGCCCTTTGGGTCTGCTACTCAATTATCCCTGAGGAAAGCCGCCAGACACAGTAAGTACACAGCATCAGTGGCATGGAAAATGCCAGGGAGCCACCTTTATTGCGGGCTGTAGGGGACATGCAGGAAGCAGGCTGCAGAGCCAGGAGACTGCCAGACCAGGCAGGGCAGCGAGAGTGCAGCAACGGAGCGGCGTTTTCAGAGAAAGTGGGCAGGCAGGTGGATCAGCGCTGTAAGGTTACTGAGATGACTGTGACAATGGAATGCCGCTATTTCCTCAATTCTCCTCTTATGCTGCATGTGGGGAGGCTCCTCATGCAAGGATCTCATCTGAAACCTCCTGTCACATGTGGACAGGGCCCATGGTCAGTCTGCCCTTGCTCTCGCTGTGTTTGACCCAGGCTGCCAGTAAGAGACCCCAGCCACCCTGCCCAGCCTACCTTGCCATCTGTACCAGTCAATAATTAGCCTGAGGTGAGCTGAAAGAAAAACAGTTTTTAATTTTTGGACTTTAGGGACGCCATGCCAATTTATAATCAGCTTTTTGATTGCATTGAGTATTTAAAACTTCATAGACTCCTAACAACTGAGTAGCTGAAAGACAAATGTAGTCTAGTTAAGATTCGTATCTAATCTTTCTTCTTATCTTTATTTTTTAAGGTGCAGAAAGGTAACAAATTTCATTTAATTATAAGTAGAGATGCACTGATTGCAGTTTTGGCCGATTCCGATTTCCGATTTTTATGCAAGGATAACCTGCCGATTTTATTTTCGTCATGAAAGAAATTGTTAAGCTTTTCAATTTCCCCCAAACTGCACTGTTACAGGATCTTCTCTCACTTAAACCAGTCTCAAAATAAAGTGCTCTGAGACTGGAAAGAGGTATGAATACAAACTGATTGAAAATGAGCTGTTATACACCCAAGTCTAGCTGACATATTTTTATGTTACCAAAGAAGAACAGGTGCAACAAATTAAAAAAAAAAAATCAGTTACTTATATAATTTTCCAATATGTTTAAATTCCCCGGATAACATGACATTGCCCTTCTTTTTTTATTTGTCTTAAAAAATTCCACAGGTTACAAACCTCCAAAAAAGACTGAATTGTACCATACTCTTCCAAATAATAATAGATGCAGGGGGTTATCATTAATAGCGACATCGCATGTTATGCACATACAGTTCTTACATCGCTAGTTAGCTAGATCAAGGTCAGGTTGTTTCATACCTTCATACTGTAAGGACATTATAGCATTGGGGTTTAAAATTTTGCTGAAACATTTTTACCCTATCATAGAAGAAATACCATAGCTAGCTTTGCAATTTTGATGATTAAATGATTTAAAGATTTTCTAGTGCATGTTTAATAATCAGTTGAACGTTTACCTCCGATGTTTCACCATGTTTTCCTGGTGGTTCCCCCATGGTTTACTTTGGCTTTACATGTATAACAAAATGCAAGCTTTGTGTCGTCTTCACTCACAGTGAAGAACTTCCATGCTACTGACATGTTAGCACGTGGCTGTAAGTGCAAGCGGCTGTGAGGCTATTGCTTGCGCCGCTGTGCATATGACTTGTGACTCATGCGTAAGACGGACCAGTTTGGTATCAGAAATACATGAGACTGACCAGCTGGTCTCCGGTCCGGGCCGGTCATTCTGAAAATCGATTAGCAACTTTGCCTATAATCATATAAAGGTGTGTAGTTGTAGGAACTGAATAATCTGTGCTAAGCTTCAACAGACCTATTAACTCTGCCCCCCCAGAATGTTGCACAGGCCTTGCTCCCCCCCCCCCCCCCCCCCAAACACACACACACACACACACACACACACACCCAACACCCCAACCAGGACGACTCTGTGAAAAAAGCACCGCAGCAGCCTACTGGAGAACAAATCGAAGCGTGCAACCAACCAATGAATTAATTTCACGTAACATTAAGAGTCAGAGAGAGGGCATTCATCAAGGGGAGAGGGAGCAGGGTGTGAGGGTCAGGGAAAGGGGTGTAAGGAGCAGGAAGCAGGGAACGAGGGCTGAGGAGAAGGAAGTGAGGACAGGAGAGCAGGGAGTTCTGGCCGGGGAACACTGAGTGAGGTTTTGAGAACAGGGGCCAGGGAGCGGGAAGCAGGGCTTAAAGAGTGAGGAACAGAAAGAGTGGGCTGGGGAGAATGGAGTGGGAGTGAGGAGCGGAGAGTGGGGAGTGAGGGCCGGAGAGAGAGGAGTGAGTGTGGGGCAGTGGGGAACAGGGAGTGAGGAGCAGGGAGTGAGGAGCAGGGAGTGAGGGCCAGGGCTGGGGAGGAGGGAACAGGGAGTGGGGACTGGGAAACTAGTGCTGGAGAGCCCTAAGTAAGGAGCAGGGAGTGAGGAGAGGAGAGCAGGGAATGAGGGCTGAGAAATGTGGCCAGGGAGTGGGCAGCAAGAACTGAGGACTGGAGCATGGGGAGAGAGAGCCAGGGAACAGGGAGTGAGGAGCACAGAGCGAGCACAGGAAGTGAGGAGTGAGGGTTGGGGAGCAGGAAACAGGGAGTGTGGAATAGGCAGTAAGGGCTGAGGAGCAAGGGCCAAGGGGCAGGGAGTGAGAGCCAGGGAGCAAGGAGCAGGGAATGAGGTCTGGAAAATGAGGAGTAGGGAGAGAGGAGTGGGGAATGAGGGCCAGAGGAGTGAGCATCGCGGAGCGAGGGTGATGCATGCGGCCGTGTTATAGCGTCGTGTTAAACATCCCAGAACTGAAATCAGGCTGTAAAACTTAAAGGTTCAAACAGAGGCAGCTCTGCCTGCTTCACCACCCATAGATTCTGGCCCCCTGGTTCAATACAAATTTACACATGATGGGGCCACAGGAAGACAGGAAGTTTGCTTGTGTGCATGAGCGTCGTCCTGATGCTCAGATTTATTACTGCTGTGCCAGAACGCGCACGGTAACCGATGCTCTCAATTCACAAAGAGTCACGGAGGAATTTACAGGGTACGGCATCGCGATGGCAGGAGACGGCTTACTGGAGGCATGAGATGAGACTACCGTTATTAAAGGCTCCTGCTTCATGCCGCCTTGGGAGAAAAAACAGATAAAGGCACATAAATGTTTAGAAACTGACAGAGGTCGTCAGAGGGGAGTCAGAAGGAGGCAAAGGCGATGTGGGCACAATATTGGTAAATTAGAGAGATTTATTTAGCAGCTGAGAAATTAGATTTATTATTTATCTCATAAATAATTCTCAGCTGTTTGACATGTGGGGGGCAGCTGATACGTGGCCCTAGCATGGGCTGAGTCAATAAGGCTTTATCAAGCAGTAATATTGGGGGGGTGCCAGGGCCCGCGGCAGAGCCCGAGCCCATATTAAAGCTGAGGGGCCTTAATGAAGGTGGTGGCGCTGGCGGGCAAGCGCACAGCAGCCGACCTCCCCTCACGCATCGCTTATCGGCGTTAGTGCCCACCGCCGCCGCAAACGTTATTACTGACCCATTATGGGATGGGGGGGCACGGGGAGGAGGTGACAGGCGGAGCCCCTGCATTACAAAGCGCTTATTAATCCCGAGATTCATCTGCAGATTAGCCAGCCTATATTGGCGCTTGGAAGGGCGGAGGGGGAGGGGTGATCGTCAAAATTGACCCTTGGTGTTACCCCCCACCAGGCCTTATTAAAACAATCACTGGGCTATATGAGGGCTACCTGGAATCCCTGCCCCCATGTTATCTGATCACTGGGCCGTCTTCGAACATTGATCTAGATTTATATTGATATTTTCACACCGATGGTCCCTCCCACCACACCTGCTAGATACATAACTGGCTGGAAGGCGGATGTGGAGGAAACTGATGCTGGCAAGATGCCATTGGGAGACAAAGAGAGTGCAGAGACCAGGGTGGCGCTAACATTAGTATTAGCCACTCAGTGCTGCTCCTTCACTCTCCTGGGGACTGTGACTGTGGAGGGTCAGGCAGAAGGGGGACCGGCTGAGGAACAGGGCAGGAAGGGACAGCCGACACAGAGACAATGGAAATTAAATGGCACTGCAACAAGCCGGCAGGAACACACCACCTTCTCCACAACATAAAAATCATCAGTCTGGCACCTTAAATAATTCCCAGAATGCCATTTTGGAAACAAATGAAGAGCAGCCTGTGCATTCAAAGCCACACTCCCGTCGCTCTGAGAGTGGCCCGGCCCCTCTGTCCACGAGAGCCCATCTCCCCTAATGAGATGTCATTTGATTTAGGGGCAGCGCAGATAAAAGAGGCTCGGTTTCACAGGGCTGCTCTCTGTCAGTCGCCGGTCGATAGCGATCAACACCATCAATACAATTATATGAGGAAGGGCCGGCCGCCAGGCGCAAACGAGGTGGCTGACATTAAGTGGGATCGATCCGGGGGAAGCCGAATACGACCCTCGTACCTGGAGCAATGGCAGCGCTGTTAGGGCTCAGGGTGGCTGCACGTGCACCCCGCCATCTGCACACATGGGAGGTGAGGCGGCCCTGCCCACATAGCACCGCCGCGGCAGACTCAAAGCATGCTGGGAGAGCTGTGTAACCGAGACGACACAAAGACAAGATGGGGACCATGTGCAGTAAGTGACGTGTTCATCATCCCATAAAGAGAGGTGCGAGGACAACTTCGGGCAGAGGGATGAAGGAATAAGGGCATTATTTGGGGATGAAACGAGGAATAAAACAACGACAAAAGGACTTCAACTGGTACATCTGGCTGCATTTCTTGGGAGAGAGAATAACAAGTATAGTATATAACACACTAAATCAGCATCCAAGCCAAATCTATAATGACATGGTGCAGGTGAATTGATGAAGTGGGTTTATCACCTGACCTTGCCCCTCCTCAGGACATCCCTTCCTCCTCTGGCCAAGCTGGAGGAGTCGGGCCATCCGTCTAGGAGGCAAGGGAAGGGCAGAGGGGGCTCTAAGGAGACAGATGGCCATTTCCGAGGTTCCTGGTCCATTGAGGCAGAGACAAACAAAACGGAGTGCAGCTAATGTGGCCTCCGAAAGCCCACTGGTGTGTGTGTGCTTGTGCGAGCACACCGTATGCACTACAGCTGTTCTGATCCAGCGCACCAGCAAGAGGAGCTCTTCCTCCAGTGCAGCAGCGAGATAAGGGAGCTTAAGGCCATCGTGTCCCAGGGGTAGAGCACAAATAAATAACGCTGCCCCCACTGCTGCAGCTGCCGTGAACAGGGGAAAATTAAAGTAGGCAAACAGAGAGAGAGGGCCATGTGTCTGAGTGTGCGTGGGGAGGGGGGGGGGGGCTGTTTGGATAACCTCACATCATGGGAAGTCACTCTGTACAAACCAGGCCTGCTTATTGCCACTAAATCCACCGCAGCTTCATTTGGCTATCTGCAGACAGTTATTTATTAACTTTATTAAGTGCCACAAAGACTCTGAATTAAGAAGAAAAAAAGGAAAAAAAAACATCTGCTACAGAAGAGAGTGTCTGGGCAGCCAGATCGCATTAATTAGCGGCAGGAACAGCACCAGCGGTGGGGCAGCAACTCGTCTTCTGGAGGCGAAGAGGCCAGCGAGGAGCGCGGAAGAAGGCCACCAACGCCAGCTGCTCCGAGGGACACGCAGCTGGCCCTGTTTCTCCCGGACCAGGCAGTGGGGGGGCAGGGAGAGAGGAAAGGCCAGGAGAGGAGTTGTGCGCAATTAGAGCCGGATGTGTGGACACCAGGAGCACTACAAGGAATCAGGAAACATAGATCTGGCACATCAGTGAGACCAAGGCATTGTGGGAAACGTGTCTGCCTGAAACCCAAGCCTGTCTCCACTGCTTGCCATATCAACGCTTCCAAAACACCAGTCGATCTGCTAAATTACACTTCTTAATCTTGTAAAAATGAACTATTTTTTATTACACCTGCCAAATGGTCAAATTCTCAGCATCACTTGTTGGAAAAGAGCCCCACATTGCATTCCAGGCTTGGCTCTGCCTGTCAGTCACACTGATTGGTCCCTAAACACCGTGGGCTTCTTCGCTGGACTTGACTGAGGATAATCTGAAATTTGAAGCGAGAAATAAACCCTCCAAAGCAAAAACGGAAGCCATCCCACATGTGCCTGAATAGTCGCACTGATCCCATTAGCCAAGTCACACAAGCCTTGAGCCGCAGAGAAGCTTACGCTGCTTTCCAGCCCTGGGCTCATAGCCCTCCCCCACAGGGACCCTGCCACACACACACACACACACACACAGACACACACACACACACACACACATAAAACATTCATTTCATTTTTTATTAGACATATTCCTCCCTCACCCCCACTTCAAAGTCTGTTTGAAGCTGAGCTGAGCTCTCCAGAAGTTTGAAAGTGTTGCAGGACAGCGGAGTCCTGCACCGTGGGGCACGATGGGTGTTCGCCTGCTGATCGAGAGAGCTCTGATTACTGGATGCAAACGTTAATAAGAGGCCTTTAGACGCGGGAGGGCGTGTTGTGGACTGAGATGGGGAACCGCTGCAATATAATCAGAGCCTCTGTCCTGGTGGTCTGCATGTACACTGTCAATCAAGATGATATGTATTAGCTGAATGCTATCGGACACCATCATTGAAAGTAAATGGCAACAGATACCATCACATTACCTGTAAGTCTTTATAACATGTTAAAATCAGACTTTAATAAAAAAAAATCCTAGAGACAGGATAGATAGCATAGAAAGATTTTTTTTCAACTCTCTTCCAAGTAATATAGAAGAATGCTACACTCCACTAATGATCCCGCAAGTGCAAGGTGTGGCAAGGTGGGCAGTGGTGGCTTGATGGTTAGGGAAGCGCACTCGTAATCCCCCACCTGCAAGTCACCACTGAGATACCCTGAGCAAGGTACCGTCCCCAAGCACTGCTCCCCGGGTGCTGAATTAGCTGCCCCCTGCTATGTCACAAAAGTCACATATGGGTTAAATGCAGAGAACACATTTCATTGTTGTGCACTGAGTGCTGTGGTGTGTTAATAATGACCACTGATCACCAAACTCTAAGGAATATAATCTGCTTTTGCACGATCAACAGATGATATTTCACTGTTAGATTGCTTAAGTGTGTTTGTTTTGGAGATGAATGAAAGGCAGGGCTTCAATCCTCCTCTATCTTAGTCCTGCAGAAACATGCTGATATTTCTGTAATTAACTCAGTGACAGAGACACAGGAGGGCACTGACAGCCACACAACCCTGCCATGTCTGTAACAGAGAACACACACAATCATCCATAAATACACACACACACACAGGCAGTCTGCTTTAGCAACGAGGGCTTAAATGAAGGCTGGTTATACAATCTTTGCTACAAAGCAGGCTTTATGATAACAGGGCTTCCCTGTGTGTAGTTTGCAAAGAAATGCATTTCTGTGTACTTGAGTCTCTGTATCTATGCCTACAACTGAATGGAGGTGTGTCTGTGTGTGTGTGTATCTGTGTGTGTGAGTGAGTGTGTGTATTATGGCTATATTACATTGTGTGGACCAAATGTCCCTCACAATTTGATAATAACCTGTTAATTTGATGTTGTGGGAACCATTTTTCAGGTCCCCACAAAGATCTTCGTACGCAATCAAAAACTAAAAATGGCAAAAGCCTTGTATTTCGTTTGGTTACTACTGTTAAGGTTAGGGCTGGGTAGGGGGTAAGGTCGTCATGTTGGGATTAGAGTTCTCCCCATAAAAATGAATGGAGAGTCCCCACAAAGATATTATTACAAAGAGGTGTGTGTGTGTGAGCCAGCCTGGCTCGCATTCCCTCTAGTTGCCCACCCTTCACCGCAGCCCGGCCTGGCCCAGCGGTTGCGGCTTTCAGCAGGGTAATGATAGACACCACCTGCATTTTTTATGCCTTATCAGATTCCCGCTGATACAGTTAAAAGCCAAGCACCGAGAGCAAGTGTACCATGCAGAATGTGCTGTTCTGTGATTATCGCAGTGCATATACGCATGTCCATCCTCATGTGTGCATGCTCCTGCTGAGCTCTATGTGTGTGTGTGTGTGTGTGTGTCTGTTAGTGTGTTAGTGTGAGGGAGCATTAGTGTGTGAGAGGCGGCTGTGTGTGTTAGTGTGAGAGAGCATTAGCGTATGAGGCGGCTGTGTGTGTTAGTGTGAGAGAGCATTAGTGTGTGAGAGGCGGCTGTGTGTGTTAGTGTGAGAGAGCATTAGTGTGTGAGAGGCGGCTGTGTGTGTTAGTGTGAGAGAGCATT
>JAODJW010000036.1:15763176-15775978 GCA_026777045.1 Hyperopisus bebe | reverse complement strand
GACTTAGCATCTGCCGGTGTCACTCCCACCCCCTGGCACCGTCACCCCTGGTACCAACACCCCCCCTCCCCCCCACCCCACATGCACCAGTGGTGAAGCATGCATAGGAGTCCACGTGGGCTTCCACCAGCACTGCCTTCAATACATGAGGAGCCATCGTTTCTGATGTTTTTTTCTTTTAGAATTCCATAATTAGTTCTGTTCAAAATAGACACCAATGGAGCTTAACTGTCTCACCAGATGGACTACAAGAGATTCCATAATAATCAAGCAGAGCAGGAATAAGGCAGACCGAGGGAATATTATCCTTTGTTATCCTGATGAGGCAGCCTCAGTGTTCAGCACTGAGGGCTTTTGCTCCTGGAGTGTGTCCGACTCAGTCCGGCCCAGCACTGGAGGTCCCGTGGACCCTGAGGCGGGGGGCTAATGGAGCAGCTGTTGGTGAACAAGCCGGCCGGCACCGAGGCCAGTGGGCATGGCGACCCCTCTGCACAGTGCACGGCATTACGCATGCCAAGTGGACAGGAAGGGGGCGGGGCACATCTGCTAGAGCAAACAACATCTGGCAAAGGGGACAACTCTATTGGCTGCAGGTACTGTAGGGGAGCATGCCACAAATGAAAAAATCATATTCATGATGGACAGAAAGGGCCCACGTTCCCTATCTGTGCCAGTAAGTGCAGCACATGGTCTCTAAGTCCACTATGACGGGGCTGGCACAGTAAGTGTCACTGCTCCAGGGGGCCTCTCTGTGTGACCCGGTAGCCTGGATAAGCTGCTTCAGTTCGAGCCTGAAAGCCATTAGAGGACGCAGCCGGGGTGGGTGACAGCCTCGTCTAGCGTCTCCGCCTACACTTCTAATGACTTTTAACTGCGTCCAGAGCTACATGTGTTTCATTAAGAAGATGAGTCTCCTCAGATGAGGTGCAGACCAGCCCATCGAGCGAGAGAGACGGTTTCCAGGGCGGGTGTGTGACTGCGACACCTGCTGCCACCCAGACCGCGGCTCCCGGGAGAGGGGCAGCCCTGTCAGCACCATCCTACCCAAACCTCTGCTTAAATTTAAGGAGAAAGAGTGTCAAAAAGCACATTAAGCAAGAGCCTAATGGCAGTGCTCGCCATTTATGAAGGAGGTTATGAAGCTGAATGTGTAAAGATGATTTATAAATTACAGTGTCATTAATATTTAACTACACTTTTATTTTACTTAATAAAAGTGTTTACTTAATATTTTACTTCACATATAAAAACTGACTTGGTTGTCTTAGCATAGCCAATAGCTACACTACGAGCACACACACACACACACACACACACACATCCGACTTGTTGCTGATCCAGCATACAGGACCCCTATTGCAAAGGGTATGTGTGTGACAGTGGAGTGGCGACACATTAACATGCAGCTGAGCTACTGGAAGCCAGCAAAGACCAAAGAATTACCTACAGAGCTTTGGCTCTTATCTACTTAATACAGAGCAAATTGTGAGTTAATGCCCCTATTTCATTTGGTGAAAGGAAAAAAATTAAAAACGATGCAAATGGGCTCCTAATCTGGCGGATTACCCGTGTGGGTCACGCCACCGTTTATTAAGATGTTATAACATTTACTGACGGCCATGTCTGTGCTCCGGCATGCCCTTTTGTCTGTGCCCGCCCATGTCTGGTTGTCTGTTGGCCAAGCCGATCAACCCCAGCCTCTTCCTCCTGTGAGCTGTCAGAGGCGCTAATTACTGGCAACTCATCTCACCACCGTCACACTCCGGCATCTTGCCCCCCAAAAACACCCCGCAAATTAATAACGCTAATAATGACAAGGGGGACAATGACAAGACATAATAGCTTGAAAGGCATTTCATTTTTCCCACAGCGCCAGTGTTTTTCCGCCCGATGAGAAACAAGGGCAGAGAAGGGAGTCCCCCCCCCCCACCCCCCGGGTGCCAAGTGAGAGCAGCGACCACTGAAAAAATCGGGAGTGGGAGACGGGGCCCAGTGCACCAGCCATCTGCTGCAGACAGGAGTGTTGAAATGAACTGCAGACTGGAGTAAATCAGCGTATCTGAAAGCGATGTGCGCGAAAGCACAGGTGCTCTTGCTTATCTGCATGTGGGAGCCGTAGTTTCGGGTCATATGGGGCTGGTGCTGTTGGGGTGGGGGGGGGGGAGGCGGGCTGTTATTGAGCAGACCTTGACCGCTGAGTAATGGAAGCTTCCAGAATGTCCTTTTTAACGTGAGGGTAAACAAAGGGTCCGTCTCACGCGCTGCCCATTACGAGAGCAGAATAATCGGGACAAATAAACAGGAAGCAAAGTCTCCCACTTGTTCCAGACACCTGAGTCGCTCTGTGGGCTGGGGCAGGTCAAGATCTGGAGGATCAAACAAACCTGTCCCATTTATAATTTGGGGGTCATGGCTGTCCATGGCTGTTTTCACAGGTTAAGATTACTGCTCGTCTAACCCCCCCCCCCCCCAACCCTTTTGTGCTGCCTGATCACACTGTAAACAGACTGTCAGATAAGTAGAAAAACTGCATCGGCAAAGAAGGTAGGGCTGACAGACTGGGTCTGACCCCCCCAAAGGGGCATGTCTCTGGCAGCTCTGCAGAGCCCTTCCCCAGCTGACACCACAAGAGCAAGCAAACAGGCTTTGAGTTCTGGGAGAGAATCTACTTTATTAGGTCTAAGAGGCAGCTGATTTGGGACAACCAGCATGCATTGGCTATAGGGTGAGTTTGGGAGGAATTAATCCAATCAGCCCTCAGCAAACAGCAGGCGGCAGTATGTGCTTCTCAAATGAGCTCTGAGTGGAGACTGAGAATTACTGTGATCTCATTCTGGTACAACGTGCCCATGCCACACTGTCCTATACTAAAGAACCATAAGGGATAAACTGAATGTTGGAGCTTTTCCTCCATCCATAAGGCTGGAAAGTAAGTGGTTCTCAGGAAGAGGAATGAATTGCAAGAGGGAGACAAGAAGGCAGGAACAGAGCAGAAAGGAGGCAGGAATGAGGGAAACAGGAGCAGGAGTGAAGGGGCTGCCGCTGAGGTTGAGGTCCCGGGGTCCATTTGGCACCCTGCTGAACAACACTTGAATGCAGTGACAAAGCCTGACTTAGTTACAGCACAAATCACAACACATGCACAACTGCATGCACCTGTGCTACAGCCCCTGCAAGAAAATGGCACAGAAAAGGTACATCTTAAACACCACTGCTAATTCAGAGAGAGGAAATTCTATCTGACAGCAGGTCTCTTTCCAGGTGACCTTTGGCGTTTGCTTTTCGATGGGCCTGTTTCTTCCCATTACACCCATCTTCAGTTATTCTTATTGACACCTGTGGGTTCATCAGTGATACAGGCGGCAGATGTGTGCAAATCTACAGTGAACAGAGAGAGGCAGAGAGACCCAGACTGCTGTCAGTGGAGGAAGGCAGCTGACCTCCGGTGGCCGCAGAGTCATGTGAACCACTGAATTTCACAGCCTCACCTCCCTGGTGCGCAACACAGTGTAAGAGCGCCACCGTCCTCTAAGCTCACCAGACCTGGAAGCATACTGTCCTCACTGGAACTGGTGGCTTTTGTGTTTCTGACAAATGCGTCAAGCCTGACAGGCTGCCATCACGCTTTACAGATTTGCTGTCCTCGTCAATGCTGCGTGCCCTTCGAGTTCTACTTCAAATGCCACTCTCAGCCCAAAGAGAAGCCTGTGGGTAACCAGCCAATGTTACTGACAAGGAAAGAGAGTAGCTGGAGGGAAAAAAAACTCTAGGTATTCTTCCTGTTTTTACTTTTTCCATTGTCTTGACAGTCGAACAAACCCCACCTACAATGCAATGTGGAAGTCACACCCATAGCGGTAAATAACACAAGGCAGCTAAAGGAGACAAATCCACACCAGCTCTGTCTACACCCATAACACCAACAGCTACACTAATGCTACACCAGTAACCACGACCACAACAACAA
Source organism: Hyperopisus bebe (assembly GCA_026777045.1). NCBI lineage: Eukaryota > Metazoa > Chordata > Actinopteri > Osteoglossiformes > Mormyridae > Hyperopisus > Hyperopisus bebe. The sequence goes on along the minus strand of JAODJW010000036.1, from coordinate 15,772,011 downwards.
TCACTCAAAGCCAGAAACGTGCATCACTGAGGGCCAAACCCAGCATATGGAAGGACGGTCCATCTGCCAACAGTGAATTATTAACGTGTCATTAAAATTTCATACACGTTAAATGGCTTCCATCTTTAATTATGGTTTTGGGTTTCATCTTTCATAGACATTTGTGTTTAATTTCCAACTCTTTGTGTAGCTTACAGGGTTGACACCTTGACTCCCAGGAATCTGATTTAACATTTTCTACACAGACAAGCCATAAACCCAACGGCCCTCAATTCATAGTCTGTGATTTATGGTTGAACCAGAAACCAAAGTGGGCTTTTCTGTTTCTGGTGATCTCCATCCCAGCAGTACAGTGATCTTGTTCAAATGCCTGGGATTTACCCAAAACGGGATGCAGGACACATGTTTAAAAAATCCAGGCCGGGACAGATCAAGAGAACTGCCCCCCCCCACCCCATCAAACAATTAGAGTGGACATAACTGCAGGAAAGCATCTGCTTTTGCCATCAGAAAGAGATGCAACATAGTAGTCCATAATAATGTGTGTTTTTAGCCTGGTATTTACCAATGTGACAATGCATTGCTCAGGATAAGTATAATGGTTCCTGTCCTGGGCGATGAGGAAGCTCCAGTCACAAGCCCGACCCCTTACCCACTGCACTGCAACATTCTTGCCTTATAGCAGGAACCAACCTGTTTAAGAGCAGCTGGTCCAAGGACAGTTCACAGCCCTAAGACATTACCAGGCTTCACAAGGTCACTGGAGTCAGACACATACATGTTTGCCATGCTAAACAGGGGGCTAATCTCATTCAGCTTCACACGAAACAGCAACGTCTCCCAATCACTTCAGACAAGAAGTGATGGTTGTTTTCATTCTCTTATTTTCCCACGGTGGCTGCGTCGCGCTCTGGCTCCGAGCCTCACCGAGCGGCCAGGAGGAAGATGATGAAAAGCAGGTGGGAAGGGAAAGTGACACGATATCCTGGCCTGTTTAGCGGCCCCAAGCAGAGAACGGAGAGTGTCTGCTGTCCACGGGGACGCTAACACCTGCACGTAAAAGGTCACCATTCATGGGGTGGAGCTGCTCGTAATCCCATTAGCATCCCCCATGCACCACGCCTAGGTGTGGGGGCAGTCAGCTCCCACCACAGGGGTATTCTGGGGGGGTCACTGCACCTCCCAGGGCAGCGGAGGTCCTCTGGTTCAGGTGAACATTGGGCCCTCTCTTAGTCTCTGTCACCTTTCCCGCAATTGCTGCCTTGCCTTGTTTATGCTGTATTAAACACTATAAAAGGCTTCACCTTTCATCTGTCCCTCCACTCCCTGCTTTATCGAAATTGAGCTGTGCTGGCGGAAGATAAAGAAGAGAAAACCGATGTAAAGGATGCCTGTGATATGTTTGTATATAGAAGCTGGATTAGTGCACCTGCAGTGCAGAGACAGGAAGACTGGGAGCCGACGGCTTCAGAGTAAAACCACAGGAAGCGAGATGAGAGCGCGGAGGAAGGCGATCCAGGTTTGGGAGGCTCGACAAGGGCTGAGGCATAAAACACGGAGGCGGGATTGTGGCCTGGCTGACAGCCTCCCTGTCACCTCACCGCCACGAGGTAAGTGCCATTCAAGGCAACCCTGGCCAAGGATATCAAGTTTTTATCAATAGTACTGAAAGCAAAATGAGACCATTGTCAACCACACTCACATCACACCCCCTCAGCAGGATTTCTGACACAAGTTAGACAGGTCAATGGGGAGACACTGCAGCTGCAGCTGTGTCTGTCAGTGTGTGTGTGTTTGTGTGTGTATGTGTCTTATGTGTAGATTTTGGTCCCCGCAATGTGATAATAACCTGTCATTTTGACATTGCTGAGACCATTTTTACGGTCCCCACTGGGGAAAACTCAATTTTATAAAAATCTGTGGCTAATAATGCCAAAAGACTTGTATGTTGTTCAACTTGCTTGGTTACTTATGGTTAAGGTTAGGGCTGGGTAGGGGTTAAGGTCGTCATGTTGGGATTACGGTTTTTCCCATACCAATGAATGGACAGTAGCCACAAAGATATGAATATAAATGTGTGTGTGATTGTGTGTGTGTGTGTGATTGCGTGTCTGTGTGTATTGCCATGTGCATGATGCATGCAGCCATGCATGTACGCATATCTCATTGTGATGCATGCAAATGTGTCCGCCAGTGTGTTCCTAGTGCACAAGGGTGTGTGTGTGAGCGTGTGTGTGTATCGACGAGGCCATGTGAGTGTGTAACGAGCTCCTCATTACTCTGACTCCATAAAGCTGTCCCCTTGCTCCCAGGGTAGGCATGTCAGGAAGGGGTGTGGATAGGAGAAGAAGCAGCATTCATTAACCTGTCAGAGCCTCAGCTCCGGGTCTCACAGCGTGGCTGACAGCACCCCCGAACCCAGGATCCCCCCACCCCCCACCCCCTGGATGGATGGACTGGACCCTAAGGGATTTTGGCAGGAATAATGAAGCAGTTTCCAATCACTTTGTCTGTCTGTCTTCATCCCTCTCTGTCTTTGTTGGTGAGGGATCTGTGTATGTGTATAACTGTTAGCAATAAGTGTATAGAGTGTGTTTCATGAATAACTGTGTGTGTGTGTGTGTGTGTGTGTGTGTGTGTGTGTGTCTGCATGTCTGTGCTTCACACACAACAAAAGGAATAGAGATTGGGCAAAATGGCAGAGAGGTCATTCTCAACCCCATGAATTACAGAGATCTGTCCATACACAGACAAAAGCATCAGTGGCAAGTCTCGTCTGTGGCAAAATGCTTTTATTGAGAAAAGCAAAACTATGCAAGGCATATTTTTAAATGCAATACCCAGATAAAAATTGCATTTTGATCAAAATGTGTGTCGATATGGTGACGAGTCCTGGACATGGCAGTGATAATCCCTGCATCCTTCATGCTATTGGGTCACTTAACTACGAAGGGGGATCCTATCAGCTTTGTATTGTTTGCTTGTCAGTGACTCCTGACACAGGCATCCCAAACTGCAAACAGCAGCTCTACTCTTTTGCAGCCTGGATTTGGATGTTATGCTGCACCCTGCTGCCCCCTGTAGGTATTTTGTGTTAGGTGCACATTTTTCTGTAAAAACTGCTGTGTGTTCAGGCCGGTCACATTAACTAAGCAATACAGATTTTTTTCCAAGGATATGCAATATTTGAAATACCTTTTGTCACTGCAGCAGTAAAGGAAGAACCTCTTTAATGATTAACTGTTAAAATTATCCAGCCATTCTTTGTCTTTGAATAGGATGCATGGAGATACAATTTGACTGTATGTGTGTGTTTAGGGTGGGGCTGAGGGATCGCTGTGCGACCCCCATTTCTGAGACATTCAGCCATGCTCACGTCTGTTCTTTGGCTGCTTTATAAAGCTGCACATTTGGCCACCAGCTGCAGCTGGAAATGAGAGAGATCCTCGCCTGCAGGTGACTGATTTGCTCTCGAAGCCCATTGTTTACATTAACACCCCAATCGCTCACTGCACCCCCCTCCCCTCGCCACACCACCAGCTTTACTCTGGGGTGCAGCAGAGTGCAGATGCAGCGCCAAACATAATAACCCCCCCCAGGAATGAAAACATGACACATTTGCTTTGGGACTGATTAAAAGGGTGCCGTTTCACCCAGCATGCTTTGCAGCAGGATAATCAATTTATGTCCTTACATACCTGTGTGTCTCACTACCAATTCATTATAACCAACACTAGACAGAGAGAAGGTAACAAGCACTCTCACGGTTTTAATCAGGTGAATTGTTTGGTTACTCGTCCGGATGAAGATAACCAGTCTCAGGGAATGTAACATGTTCAGGAGTTACTCTGATTTTCCCACCTTGACTCCACAACCCATGGTCACAAAGAAGAGCACAGAGGAGTGGGAGACAAAATTTCACCATTTTTGTGCCTGAACTCACATCCCTGTTACACCCTCCCCCCACCACCTTTTGATTTATAGGCCGCAGGAGATGAATATTTCATTGTAATACACGCAAGCTAATGTGGCAAAGCATCGATGCCCCAGTTTTGCTGCAACGAACGCTAACCAATCAGAGCCTGCGGTGGGTGTTGCTGCCCAGATGGGTGCTTCGCTCTCATCCAAGGGAGGAAACAACATGGTGGATGATACAGGAGTGAAGCTGCTGGGGTCCCTCTGGCCCTGCAGCTACAGCATCTGGAAAGGTGCCTCTGTTTAGCAAAGATAGGAAAACAAACACTGCAAACTTGTGCTTGTGTAATATCCCACACAGACATGATGCATAACACTCTGAGAAAGAGTACATATTTCCCAGTGTTATATAAAATTCCAAATGGGACACAGACTAATCGCGTCTATTGAAATTTGAACTGAAAGGAAACATAGCGGCATGTATTTCAACGTCAAGGACTGCACAATTCCACAAATGAAATGACATTAAACATCCTCTAAATGCATATTTTCTTCACACTGCCTAAAGAATCAGCATCAGCGACTAAACCTTACTAAGAGCGGAGGTTTATAAGCAAAAAAAATCTGACACCTCAGCTTTAATAACTACCAGGAGAAACCTGTCTTGACGTTAAATGTGCTGTTAAGGAGCTTAAGTGTGGTATATTTAGTCTGTGCCAGGGATAATCGCTTCCCAGGATTGGCTCCACTATGTCATGTGACTTGATCATCTCCAGGCCCAGAAAATCATCCTCCCCCCCCATCAAGACTGTATAAGAAAACAAGCCTGGATTTGCAGGAGAGGAGCTTCAAATGGAAGCGATTTAGTACCACTCAAAGAAGCCAAAGATAACATAATGGAACATTTTATTGCCCAGATTAGTGGTGGCAGAATCTGAGCTGCTTGGTGGTTAAAACTTTGGCAGGTTCAAAAGTCAGTTGCCATTACCTGTATGGAGAAGTTTTCCAGAAGGTGGAGATGGGTCTCTGAGGCCTTGTGATGCTGTGTTGGTGTAACCCCCACTCCCACGCCCTCCTGTGGTTAAGTGTGACCCATAGATAGGGAACTGCACCAGCCACCCCCAGTCCACCAGGCCACCTGCCCCCAGCCGCCCACACATGCTCCCACGGTATCCTGTGTCTGTCAGAGGCAGCTTGAACCCGGACCTGCAGGGATCAGAAGCTGGTGGGAGGCTCACTGGGTGTGTGCTGGATCTGTCACACGGGGCAGCACTAATAAGGCAAAGCTAAACTGCTAACAGGCTTAAGCGGCTTAAGAAGTACAGGGAAATAAACATGATTCCAGAGCAGTTTCAAAAAGCTCCAAATCCTTAGAGTTCAACATACTTTCTACCTCATTAGGCCAAAAACTCACGGCTAACGTTCTCCCAACTGTTTCAGCTTTAAACGTGACACTGGCAATGGCTGCTGAAAGCCCACTTATGCTTGCTATAAACTCCAGCATAACAATCCAAACATATAATGTAATTACAAGCATATCTAACCTGATTGGAAATATTCTCATCCATGAAGCTTGGGGATGTAAGGCCACGAAAACAAGACACTAATTGCATCTGGGGGTCAATTTTTGAATTGATCGGCTCCACTTTCCAAAACGCAGTTGCCAATTCTAATTGCATTTTCCGCCTGGGGTCCAGTGTTTCCCTGGATCTGGAGTAAGACAGGAGCAAAAATTAATTGAGGTAGAGGAGCAAAGTGACCCCGACACTTGTTATCCTCCTGCCCCCCTCTTTATCGTTCTCAGCCAAGGCATCTCTCTTTGTCCCCAGCGGCGCCTGTGTCTCCCTGGGCGCTGACAGCCAAGACCTCAAATCAATAAGCCCCACGCACGCGTCCGATGCTGAAGCCTACAAGCCCACTCTGTGCTGCTTACTGTACCTGCCTCTGTCTCTCACAGCAGGGGCCACAGGGCCAAAAGGTCAAAGGGTCACCCAGATACCTGCACGCCACCACACACCCACCTGGATAAGCTGTGTGAAAATCTGATTGAAGGCAGATGGACAAAATCTCCTTGAAACACCTCAGCTAAGGATATCCTTCTCTTCCCTAGTTATACTTTAAGTGTCATTTTATTATTTGTAATAATGATTTTGTCCATTCCTTCTAAGTCACGGTATTTTTAGCCATAGTCATGTTCACATTTTACATTTTTTTATTCATTTTTATTTCCGGAGTCTGTTATAGGACATTTGGGGAGGGGCTGCTGACGCTACTGTAACACGCAGAGCCCCCCCACCCCCACAACATCACTTACAGACCTAATCCCCCAGCATGCAGTGCAGCTCAATTACAAGCCTGAGAGGCACAGGAAAGGCAGAGGTGGCAGGTAAGGCGAGGCAGGCAGCGCGGTGTCTGGAGTGGGCCGGGAGCAGGGGGCTCCTCTGCAGTGTCACCGGCCGCCAGCCCAGCGGGGCAGGTGTGTGTGTGTGTGTGTGTGGGGGGGGGGCATTGGGGATTATGATTGATGGTGACAGGAGGGGGATTTGTAGAAAAGCTCTCACTCTGTGCTGTGAGGAGCGGGCAGAAAATGACCTGTTTTCACAGATGAAAAGCCTCCCAGCTTCAGCTCCTGTGACTCGGGGTGGCAGCAGCGAACGCTGCTATGAACTTCCGTGCTCTGCCTTACCTGGTCACATGTCTGAGATGTGCCATGCCAGAAGCACAGCTGGGGGGGGATTTATTCTCACCCATAGTTCAGTTTCTAACCCAAGCTTACTCTTACATCCCAACCCAAATGATTTCCTGCTTCACACAAACACATCTGTTTAAAAAGGGTGCCAACAGACTCGGCGGAAAGCAGAGCAAGGGGGCTATGCAGCTGATTCTCATCCGTCTTCCGCTGTGCAGGAAGGAAAAAGCCCATCCAATGAACCTGTGCCACATGCCCGGGAGTGACGCTGCGGAGCCCCGCCTGTCTCCCCCACCAACGCATGGCCGCACAGCACGCGCCGCCATTCGTACAGTGCACTGGAGTGTTTCTCCAACCCCGCTCCACCTCCTTTTCCATAGGGATCATTCGCTCTTGTCAGACTCTTGTCTTTTGGTTCTGCTGACAATGTGTTGCTGTCCCCCCAGATGTGGCACATCCAAACAGGCACCCCCCCCCCAGTCACCCAAGTCAACTCCAGTGGACCGTGAACTGAAAAAAAAACGCGGAGGCAAAGCAGCACGGGATGGGCGTGCAGCCCAGCTAAAAGGGTGGAGGCAGTGTCAGGCAGCTCTGATGCTGGGCTTGGCCTCCCCTGCAGCCCACCCGCTATCTGTCTGCTTAGCGCCGGGGCTGCAGCCTGTTTACCTCCCCAACTCAGACTGTCTATTCATACTGTATGCTGGGCCGCCCGGACACATTTACTTACATACCCAATCGAGAAACCTTCATATCTGGGCCATCTGCTTCTAAGCACACAGACCCAGACACCGGGGCCCTGAAAAAGCTGTGCAACAAATATGTAACAAATATGTCATTGCTATAAACAAATCATTTATTCACCTTACAAGGCGGTCAGATAGTAATATCAGTTTTCCAGCTATGCATCGTCCGTAAGTGCTTATCTGGTATAGGAATGCAGTGAATCGGGCGCATGTCCCAGGCATGAGGGAAGGAACCAATATCAGGGAATGTCAGTTTTCACTTACGTTACATGGAGCATGAGCACAGTACTAAATTCCATTTGATTAAATAACTTATTAACACTGACTGTGTAATTAATAAGGGCGAGTTGGTGGCACAGGGAGACGCTGGGTGGAGTCTTACTATATATAAAGGAAGCCCTCTCCGGTGGGCTGTGCACTCTCAGCTGTCAGTCAGCCCATGAGGAGGAGGGGCCACTGCCACACAGAAGTTAATAATTGGATACCACTGAGCAGGCTTCAAATTCAGTAAAGCCCCATGAAACAGACACAAGCTGGAACAGATGTTTGCAGCGGGTTAAAGGTGAATCTCACATATTGGCATCCGCTTTGGAAACAGTGTCTGACTAGGGTGACCTAGGTTAATTACCCCAGGTTAATTATCTTGCTTAGTACTTTAACTGCAGCTTTTAACCCCTTGCCTGAACACTGCAGAAATCAGCTACACGGTTACAAAACCTGCACCACTTAAAGTGGAAGATGACAATTTGTGTAAGTTCCCTGTAGAAATAGTTATAGGTTACTGACTTCAGAGAAGAGAACTTTCACAGGGTGTTGATATGAAATGAATAATCATATATGCATGTATTAAAATACACACATTGCTATGAAATTTAAATATTTACTTAGATAAAACGATTTATGATCACTATCGCTATTTTACAGGTACACCAGGGAAGTTGGGATTTCTATCATTTGAAGAAAATCTGCATTTTTTTTTTCTTATCCTGAAACATTGAGCAGCAGGTCCAGTGGTTCTGGTACCTGGCCCAGTTCCTCATCAGTTGCTGACACACCACCATTTTCCGGGCTGTATGTACAGAAGGGATGCAAACAGTTGCTCTCAGTTTGCTTGAGCTCCTCCTCATGGCTTCCCGGATGCACATTACAGTCAATTAAGGCTGCAGAATTAATGGTGACCACTGAAAAGGGAGGGGCCATTCTGAGCAGGGGGGGTGGCTTACAGCAGTGCAGCCGAGATGCAGCAGCAGTTCCAAACCTCAGCTCTCCTACCCAAAAGATCATCTGTCACAAGGAGATTTAGCAGGCATGGCCAGGCAGACAGATGGGCACTGCTACGGGCCACTTTAGGGGCCTGCTGGGGCCCGGGCTCAGAGCGCTACTCCGAGGGAGACGTGGGAGCGTTGCCGTGGCAACCCTCCAGCTACCGTAGCCATTCCGACTTTCTGACCGGCTGCCCGTGCCCTGAGCCGCGGCCGGCCGCGAGCT
>JAODJW010000036.1:15685199-15721765 GCA_026777045.1 Hyperopisus bebe | reverse complement strand
ACATGCAAACTCCACACACATGTGACCCAGGCAGAGACTCGAACCCAGGTCCCAGAGGTGTGAGGCAACAGTGCTAAGTCCATGTAATTAACCTGTCTGTGATTTCAGCTGGTAAATTAAGTTTTCATGAGCCTTGTTGCAATTACCAATGTGTATTTCACTTTGGTAAACACACCCAGGAGTGCTGCCCCCTTCCCTGCCCAGACCCTGGTACTGGGATCTACTGTTGCTCCGCCATGTTATAGGGGAGATGGACACATGGAGTATTTAGAGGGGCAGGGAGCGGGCACCACCACAACAGCCTGCCAGCCGTGATAATGATGTATAATTTAATTGAAGCCTGTGCTTCTCTCCCCTGGCCCAGTCAGCCTGCTCTTCCCACATCCATGCATTATTCAGGCTAATGGTGACCTGAAATAGAAAAAAAGCTTCTTATCTCTTAAAAATTTTATTGTGCAAAGCAGGGGGGAGGTACGCATGACACACCGGCGAGGCAAGCCACGGTGTCTGCTTTGATCTGAAGAGACAGCATCATTTTCATAGCGACAGCAGAAAAATTTGACTGGCCGAAAGAGCGACTCCCTCTGGATATTTCTCTGACTCGCTGTATCTTCTATGGGCTGTTTGGTACCTACAGTTCACTCTTATATTCTTATAGTGGTTTAGGGGCTTTTAGGGTAGCACTGATTGGACTGTGACACCATCTTGCACTCAGATAATCCGATAGGACTCTTATTAGGCTAAGAAAATTATCTAGACTCTTAATATTGCTATTGAATGACGCTGATACCATTTTAAGTGCCAACAATCAAATCTCTTCAGATTCCAACAGTTTTTTTGCCCTGATTAATACATATGGGTTTCCATGCATATTACTTGTAATATTGCATTTATAAGAAGGCAATCAGCAGTAAAAAAGAACATATTAAATCAGCTGTCTAACAATTATTGCCTAACATTGTGACAACATTGCAGCGCGCTACTATGAAAAGGAGTTAAAAAGGGTTTTCTCACAGCAGCTGTGAGGAGTTTGTGGGGGGGGGGGTCTAGAATGTAGGTGTGCGAGAACAAACCAGCCATACAGGAGGAGGCCAAGTCTCAGCTGATCTCATCAGTCTCTCTAAGCTGTCATATTTACAGTCTGCAACTCATCATAAAACACCGCTAGTGTTGGTTGTAATTTTCTTGTGCAATTAGATAGTAGCTTCATTAGAACAAGTGTGACTGGAATGTGGTAATTAAGGTCTAAAGTGGAGGGGGGGGGGTGCCCAGAGTCAGTTTGACTTCACACTTGTCATACCAATCCGTGATTTCATTAGAACACTCTGATACAATGTGATTTTCTCACTTTTAAGCAAAACAGCTTCACGGCTTGTACATCTCATTGCGACGTGTGTGTATCAGTAAAGATTGCGTAATACATCTGCCAAGCCCAGCAAGATGTCATTCAGATGTCAGTATTTGATTTAGCACTTCTGACGTTTCACGAATCCCAATATATGAACTTGTTTTCATCTACATCTCTACGGAATCAAAAGGCTGGATTTTCCAGAGCGAGAAAGGCTCGGCGCCTTTAAAGTCATTTTAACAACCATCTGTGAATCTGCAAACTTCAGGAATCCATTGCCCAGATGTCCGGGACAATATGGCACCGGGCAACATATGACAGGGGCCTCGTTAGTCAGTCCAGTCGCTGGCTTCTCTTGGCACACAGGAGGCCAGAGAGGTACATAGGAATGCTAATCCACTTCTGTGCTCCTGTCCCCACCCAGGAGCCTTTCCATGCAACACAGAACTCGCATCTGCCATTAAGGTCCCTGTGTCAGGTCACCACGAGGAGAAAGCCAATGGAAAAATGGCTCCGTATTGTAAAGAGCGTCACGTGTTTCTGGAGCTTATTTCTCCGCTGCATTAAAAGCCCAAGTGGCAGCACACGTCAGATAAGGCAAACACGCCAAGCTGGCGCTCACCAAACATCTGGCATTGTTTCTGCCATTTTTTACCTGCCTTGCCTTAAATAATGTATTGGGTCACATGGCCAGACCTCTGAGTGAATCAGGGAGTTTTGCTTGTCATGGCTGCACACGGCTGCCTCTCGCTTTCCAGCAGACAGGAAGTTGAGTGGATATTAATGACTCCACTCCAGGCTCCGGTCTATAAATCTCGCACTCTCTGGCCAGCGTGCGGGCTTAGGGGAGCGGCCGGTCCCGGGCAAATCGCAGCATGTTCCTGGCCGCCGTGGCATCCGCCCCCTGCCCCCTCCCCACCCCATTACTCTTCCACAGGCGGAGTCGACGTCGTTTCACTTTGGCAGGTTGAGGGCCAAAAGCGGGAAGAGGAGCTACGAGTCCCTGGGAGAAGCTCTTTAGAGTTTGTGGTGCAGCTGAGTGAAGTAACGACCACATCACATGGTCAACAGTGCTGAGAAGAAATGCAGGCCTGGCTAGAGGGTGATACGGGCGGGAAATAAAAGCCATCATGGGAGTCAGATGTGACACGCACCGCAAGCAGTCCTGACCTTACCTCACTGACACAGACACCATTATAAAATCCCAAGGGTGGGAAGAAACTACAGGCTATGGAAATGATCCCTGAAGGTGTTACATGTGTGTTGCCCAAGTGGTGTTACACTGACAGTGTTACACAAAGCCACAATGGTAACAATACCAAGCTATATATGTAAATATCTTATCAGGCTGATAGTGAAATTTCACCTCTTCGAGTGTTGTGCTCTATATGCCTGTAATTGCACTTTTTGACCTGCTGCTTGGTTCAGACTGTGATGTGGGGGATCGGGAAATACAACATAATAAAAGTTCACTGGTCCTTCTCCCACCGCGCATAAAAAGATTACCAAGATTTCATATGTGTTTTTAGTTTCCAGGAAAACAGACTTTGCTAATGCTCCGCCACAAACGTGCTGCCCCGGGGTCGCGCCAAATGAAAGGCGCACTTTCCACCTGCTGTCCTCCCTGCATAACGCGGCTGTCGATATGACCTGGTCCAGGGACAGAGACATGCTTCCCTCACAGCCGCCCGTTGACATGATTACGTTCAATCGATTCGCCGAGAACAAATAGGATGCTGAGAACACAGATCCCTCGAAAGCGGCAAGAAGGTACGAAATCCCCAAAAACCACCATCACTGGAAATAATAAATAAATAAATCAGCAGAAGCCAGGGGGTGGAACAGGGTTTGTGCACTTTCCTCTTGTTGCCAGACAACATTAACTACAGCTTGTGAATTAATGACCCCCCCAATGAAGGGAACCCTGGGGGGTGCAATGCAAAAAGAGCACTTGCAGCACTGCAGGTGCAGAACAGGGGTTTCAGGGGGTAGAAGGCTGGAAGAAGAAGGAACGGAAAGCACATCCAAGGAGTCCCCAGGAAGCAGGCACAACTTACTGAAAGCCTCCAATGTGCCTGATACCGACAGGCAGAGGGGAGCACCAGTGTCCCCCCCCCGAATGCCTGTGGAAAGATTACAGGTTCCCTTTATCCTGCTGAGGGGATTAAGCAGACAGAAAAGGGGGTGAGGGGCTCCCACAATGAATTATTAATGCCCTCTTAGCTTGATGATCTGGGTCTTTAACCCCCAATCACAGTGCTGACACTCCATGCATCGTATTTCATATCGGTGCGGTGCCATTAATCCACGCGCACACACCCACAGAGGCACACTCACATACACTCTCTCTTCTTCACGCTGCTTGACCACAAACCCCAAAAAGCGTTAAACCGCTTCAGCTACACACTGCCAATTGAGCCTCGGTATCCAAGCACGCAGAAGAACATTCCGCACCACGGCGAATGAGAGCCCCCGCTCACGCCAACCACAGGCACCTGGACTTCTCGCAGCTTGGACAGAAGTCCAGCACATTGAAAAAAAACAGGCCATCACCTGAGAAACTTCTCTGGTGTGAATAACCTGCAAACAACACCACCACCACTGCGTGGGTTAGGCATCCTGACCCAGGAACTCGGCACTTGTCCTGAAACCGGGAGTCACGACGAAAGACACAAGTCACCAAACAACCACAAGAACAGGCAGGGAAGTCACAGCACCATCCAACCCCACTCGCACAGCAAAGCACCATCCTGCCTCCAGAGGTACCCAGATGTGGCATTACGGAAGGAACCTATCATGCTGAGGGTGGTAGCTAATGCAAAGTGCATAAGTACGCAGTAGAAGGTTCAAAGCTCCATTCCCAAACCAGTGAGGGCAAAATCTCCCCACAACTTACCCCCTTTGTTCCATCGGCCTTTACTCCTTCCCTGGTGGGTGATCCCAGGACTGCCAAAGAGCACCAAGAGAAACAAAACAAGTTCGAGTACAGAAAAAAATCCAAATCTCGCCCTGGGAATCATGTCCGACAGGAAGTGGCTCTGGGGTAACTTCACATGGCTGTGCTCTCCATGCTGGGTCCCCACACCGGCGTCCGTCGTGGGATACGAGCAGACGTGCGTCTCTCCACGCGTCACTCCATCACCTGGGGGAGTTGGTGCCTCACTGGGACCCAGTGTGGAGCCCCCGCTCAGGCTGCCTCTGCTGCCCGCGTGTCATCATAGAGCGCCAGTGGCGCTCACAGACCGTGGCGGGGTGAAGCCGCACCTCCTGGTCGATGTCTCTCTCGCCAGCAGACCAGCCGCCGCTCTCGCCGCTCCTGCCGCTCCTGCCGCTGCTGAATGAGCACCCGCTCTCCCCACTCCACCGTCTCAGCGAGAACGCACGGCTCAGCCCTCCCACACGACCGAGCGCAACAGCCCCACACTCACGCCCAGGAGAGGGAGACAGCGGCGTCCCCACGCTCGTACGCAAGGTGTGTGTCTGTGGCACTCACGTGCATACGTGTGTGTGCGTGTATGTGTGTGTGTGTGTGTGAATAAAGAGGCAGGAGCTGAGGGCAGTGCAGGGGAAGACGAGAGAGCGAAAATAGTGAGAGCAGCAGCGTCAATCCACATGCTCTCTGCCTCAGAGTGCAGCTCTTTCAAGCCCCATCCCAAAGTGGGGACAGGAGGAAGAGGCTGATAAAGAGATTGGGCGCACTGAGAGGAGAAGGGGGGGTGCGTTTGACAGAGGAGCACTGAGAAAGCGGCAGCCTGCAGGGCCACAGGCTCCCAGCCACCACACAGGCAGGGGACTGGGAGGGGAGGGCCACGCGTGGTCAGGATATCCTACCGTTAATCACCACAGAGGGACCCTCACGGGATGGAGGCTCCGCGGCTCTCGGCCATAACTGTGCCAGTGCCTGTGGGTGGCTGTCAGAGATGGAGCTCTGTGGGGAGGGTATTACCCGTTTCCCCACAGAGCAGCCCAGCCCAGGGACAGGGCGCCACACACATCCACGTCCAGCATCCTGTCATAGATTTTTTCATATATTTGCTTCCCCTGACAGCTCAGTGCTTCCTTCTCCTTCAAGGATGTCCTCCAAGTGCAGCAAGTTTGTTAAATGATGATGATGATGTACAGCAAGGCTTGTGCTGCGATTTCGGGGTGTGGAGCTCTCTGGAATTCACCTTCTCACTGTCCTATAGGGGGAAGACTGGGAGGGGACCTGACCACAAAACAGCCTAGTGGCCACTTACATCATTCTCCAGTTGATGCTTGAATCTAGGACGGCTTACACATGCATAATTGTACTTCAATTGTAATCTGCGTTCCAGAATACAGTGGCAATACAGAAAAGGACATTTAACAAGGTCACAATTTGAATACTGGGTCCTCAAATACACAAGGAAATGTGAAAATGTGGAGCCACAGAATTCAGACATTACAACCATGGAAAGAAAATGTTCATTTACGTTCAAAATTGAATCCAACAGCAAACAACAGTCACAAATCTACATAGCACTGTTGACCTATTGCACCTTCAACGAAGGCCATTAATGTCACATATTAACGAATTTAAGGCTCTCTGCCAAATAAGTAATAAGGAACACCGCTGCTGGGGAGTCTGGTTGCAACTCCTTGGCTAAGTCACCATAATCCAAGCAACCCACAGCTACAGAGTTATAAAAAGCTTTGGAACGGTTTAGGTCAGAGCAGGTTCCAGGTGATGTTTATGCATCAGCCAGCCTTACGCTCTTTCACGCTTGCAAACTCACAGCCTGGTGCAGAAAATATACGCATCAAATCCCCAGTCCATGAGGAAAATAAATAAGGGAATTTATAACATAAACTGCTACATACAGATTTGGAATTTTGCTCAAAGGACAAACTGAAGTGAGCTGCATTAACTTTCCATTGTCAGTAACTTTGCATGAAAATAGCCATTCCGTTTATCTTATGCAGGGTCTGGGTTAACCTGGAGCCTCTCCCAGAAAACACAGGGCATGAGGCAGGGGACACCCTAGATGGGATGCTGGTCCATCACAGGCCACACACACGCAGACTTTGGACAACTGAGAGAAACCAGCTTACCTAACTGCATGTTTTTGGGCAATGAGAAAAGCTCTACCTGAAGCAAAGTTGCAAGAACAAGAAAATTCGACCCACAGCCAATCCCAAGAATCGAGCACACGCTCCTGGAGCCACCCCTAGAAGTATCTCTCATTTCACAATTTTATCAGTACTAAATAAATTTTCAGCACATGGTACTTAAAAGCAGCCAACCTTAATCCAGTCAGCGCATCTACTGGATGCATGCACAGTGTGTTGGAAATACATGCTCTTGGCTACGCTTAGGAAAATATATTCCCATCAAGCGCTTAACACATCCCTGAGTCACACACCACCCCAAGACTAAGCTGTCTGAAGGGCTCCCTTTTTACGGATTTTATCCCATTTTAAATGCATGTTAATATTGTCAGGGATGTTCTGTGATCTACTAAAAAAGTTTAAACATTTAATTTGCCTTCACTTGTTATGACTGTTCCTGTAGCTGCAATTCACTCATCATATGTTATTTTATATCCATTTAGGTATTCAGTTAATTTCTTTTTTTCCCTTGTGTTGTAAACCAAAAAAATCAAGAAAAGTGAAACCATTAGTAGCCTAAATGTTCAGAAATGTGCAGTATAATGTGTATGACATAATGAAATGTAACATTGTGATGATGTGTTTGTCCCAATTTTGCTCGTTGCCAGGTAAGAGGATCGTTCGGAGGAAGTACTTCATCATTACAGTCATTAGGTAGAGTTAATAAAACCAATGCCTCACAAAGGGGAGCCCACTCCACCCACCAAAGCTTTAATGTCCTAATTAGAGCTCCTAGAAGCCCCCTGATTAACTCCAGCATTTTTCAAATGCCATGCAAATTAATAACCAGAATCCCCACATAATATCGCGCAGCGCTCCTTCTTCCGTAACGGGCCACGGCGGTACCCCACTCTGTAATTAGGTCTCCTTAAAACATGCCGACAGCCTTTCTGCGGAAGCACTTGTTAACAACACGCTGAGGAGACAAAAGACAAACTAATCACGTTGTTTCCTCCCAGGGGACAACAGAGCATTTTTTAAATAAGTTTCTCAAAGGATAAGGGACCGCTCCAAATTCAGCATCACAGTTTTCCATCACAATCAAGCAGTAAACAGATTCTAAAAGGACTGGTGTTATTTTTCTGAAAGGGATCTGAAAGCATTACCGTTTGAACAGCAGCCTCACAGCTAACCCTAAGCATAAGGGAGTCTCCTGAGAGCATTTTATCTCTGTGAAATCTGCGTCCCCTACAGTACGCTCCCTTTCCAAATGTTCTCTGGGAGTGAAGCTATTTTATGCTTCTGCAGGTTGGCGAGTGAAGAAAGGTGGATGAGGTTTTAGGTCCTGCAGCTTTTGAGAGAACGTTTTAATTAGATCCCGCTAAGCATCTGGAATAGAGGGGGCGAGGTGAACCGTCCAATTAATTACTTCAATGAAGCAATTACTGTAAAAGCAGAGGTTGAGCAAAGAACGGCACTCCCTGCCACTTTCGAGAAGCGGGGCCTGTGTGCCCTAGAGAGGGAATGTCGCGCTGGTCCTGCGCAAGTCAAGTCAGACACAGTGACAGCAGGGGCACTGCGTGGAGCAATGGGAGGTCTCTGAGGACTCCAAGAGGAACCAAGCAGGTTTTAATTTAGCTCCAGCATGACTCTCAGCTCTGAGTTTTCTCTTCTCAAGCAGAGGAAGGTTTTTTTTTTACAATATACAGCCTCACTCGGCCATGCCCTACTATAAAAAGTGCCCGAAAAATAGAGCTGGAAACAATGATGAACAATGTGCGATACCACAAGAGAGATCATTAGGACAATAACACGTTTGCTCACAGAAGCTATTTACCACATGGGAAGCAAGGAATATGGAGAAAACCCATTTGGAGGAGATTCAATAAATATGCAAAACATAACGAGACGATACATTGCAGACTGACAGCAATATTTAAAATGGCGTCCCCCATACTAGTTTTGAAAAAGGAAGGAAAAATAGTGCTGATGTCAGAAAAACAAGGCAAACTAATTTGCCAGTGCAGAACAAGATTTTGCATATTGTCTTTGTTTTAGGTCTCTGCAAGTCCATCAATGCTAAGCGCTCACAGATGTGTTTGCTTTGGAATTCTTACAGGCGAAAGAGTGTCGGGACTGGTCAAAATTCCATGCTGTGCCCCCCCCCCCAAGTTGCCCAATGGGGGGAGCCCTGGGTCTGTGCTGAGATGGGAAGGAGGGTAAGGGGCTTATCGCCTCTTGAAAAGGACCACAGAAAAGAGGGAGAGAAAAAGCAGTGGAGCAGAAGAGGAGCACAGGCACGTCAGCAGAGGAGGTGTGAGACGGCGATAAGGAAGCAAGCCGGGCTTGGGGACCAGGGGCGGCAAAACTGCCTCTCCAGCTAAAGAAAATCCTAATAATGATAATAAATTCCAGCTCTCTCTCCCCGGCTGAACCTCTTTAAAAGTCCACACAGTGGAGGCCACAGCACTCGTTGGATGTAGGTTCGAGTGACAACACCCCCCCCCCACCCAGCCTTAACAGTCCTACCCCTGTCGCAAAGCTTCCAAAATTGCACCATGAAACATGCTTTTCCACAGGAGGTGGTGGTGCTGGGAGCGCGAATGGAGATCTGGCTGTCTGAGTGGGGGCTCCCGCTCCGAGCGTCTGCTGGAGCAGATACTGGATAATCTGCTATTTATCCATTCCCCTTCACAGGCTCACGCCATCCCTGTATACTCCATCCAATTTGCAGTCCTTCAAAGACAAGAGGACATTCTGAAAAAAAAACTACATTGGAATGTATCTGATGTTATTTTTTCCCTTTTTTCTTTTTTTAACCAACTTTTGTAGCTCAGAAGCAAACATTTCTCCAGCATGGCCGCCATCTGGCCTGTGATTAAAACTCACATTATAATTTGTGGCGCTCAGAGCTTGCTGACTTTCAACTTTATTACAAAATGATAACGGCATAATGGCAGATAATTACCAGCAATGTTGCAACTGTTGTCATTATTAGTGGTTTTGGGCCAGTTACAGAGAACCTTCCAGCAACGTGGCAGACCACCGGTGGTGACGGACGACACAGTTAATTGTGAATATAGTAACGAGTCACGTTGATACTGTGATGTGAGTGCAGGAAGATTAACTTTATATTGTGGTCTGTCTCGGGCATGATAACTTGTGTACGTGCCCACAATTAGGCAAAATAGGAACAGAAAGGACAAGGGTCAAAAGTAAATGACTTGCAGATTACTACATACTGACTGCCAGTCTGCTAACCTCTTAATTAGGTAAAGAGGGAGGAGTATGACAATCTGTGTGGGCATGCGTGCATAGACTTCATCTGAAGATGCGCTATCCTGCAGGATAGCCGAATCAGCGTCCCTCACTTGCACTATGTGTGTATTTGTCTGTCTGTTGTATGTCTCTTAGATGACCAGCTGGCTTCAGCGACTGAGGAGACAGAAGGGGGTGGATTCAGATCAGCAACCCCCCCCCCCCAACACCCCCAGTAATGACTAACAGGCTGTCAACACAGAGACGACCCCAGTGGCCGTTCACCTTGTGTGATACCCAGCTGGTGCGGCACGGCCACTAGCTGTCCTTTACCCCCGACGGTTGGGCACCTCCTCTCACCCCTCCAGCTGGCACAGGGAACAAGTGCAATCTGGCACCCAAGGCAGTCTGACACCTGCGGCGGGCTGGCAGGGCTGACACCATGGAACCATGCACCTTACACCAAATTTACACTGCTTTGCCATTGCTTACCGCACACTCAGCCGGCGAGAGGTGATCGCCGCACATTTTAATAGCATGTGACGGAGGTGCCTGTAAAAGAGGGATTGCGTCCTTCAGAGCACAGGAAGGTCTTTCTGCTGCTAAAAGACAATTACAGTCCCAGTGCTACGCTGGCCTTACCACTGCCTGCCCTCGGAGAGGCCTCCCAAAGGCACTTTCATATACTTGTCCCACCCGGGACGTTTTTAAATGTGATGACGACCACGGAAGTCAATGGCACAGCAGGTGGTGAAGTGCACTGTTAGGTCCAGGGCCAGTGCAGAGGCTGCGGAGACGAAAACAGACGCCTGTGGCTCATGGCGTGGCAATGCCAGCAGACCTGCCTTCGCTCAGGAAAGGGGTACGAGTAATAAGAATGCGAATGAGTTAGTGATGGCTGTCATAAAACATGGCGGCGTGCTCTATTTACAGCTGGTGATAAAACTGCCTCGCTGTCAATTTATAGCACTGTTTGCCCCGGAAAGCTAAACCCTTTTCGCCAAGGGCGCATTAATAAGGCGATGCCGCGCATTTAAATATCAGCAAATGGACATTTTGTCTAGCAGAGCATTGCAGGCTAGCAAATAAGGGGTAAAATCCAAAGAGGAAAGTCGGGTAGTTAATACGGCAACGTAATGTGATAACGAGGCTTCGCTCGCACCCCCTTGTCCAGGGCCAAAGCCACACCCCTACATCCGACAACGCCCTCTCCTGTCAGCATCCGAGGGGGGCTTAATTTATGGACAGGGTCATATGGTGTCATAACAGAAACCAGTGGCTGCTGAATTATGAAATTAATCTTTGTCGCTGAGCTCCAGCATTGATTATACTAGGTGGAGCTCATGCCCTTTTGAAGCCACAGTCCAGCCGCAGGTGTAAGTGACCACCTGATGCATAGACATTCTGTAACGTGTTTCTATGTCATGCAGCGGAGCAAATGTAAGTGCATTTATATGTCAAGCAGCAGCATAGCACAAACCCAATTATGCTTTAAATCCAGATTTAAATAAGAGGAAACTAATAGCCACTCTCAATCAGGACAAGAGTGGGCATGCCAGCCATTGCACAGTGAGTTATGCTTCTGCAGGCTTGGTGTCATCCTCTCCGTCATCAGTCTTCTGAAATCTCCTGCTAATTTCACAGTGGGATATGAAACCCCAGTTGTGGCGACAAGAGAATCCAGACCAAAAACACAACTGGCGCTTGTCAACCTGGACACTCAGGAGACTTCAGTGGGCAACTCAGAAGGTAAGCTGCAAATCTATATCCTGGAAGGCTTCAGTGAATGTCTACCATGTCCACCAGTAAGAAACAAAGTAAGCAGAGTGAAACTCATGTTTATGGCTGCACTAAGTCCATGTCTCGAGGTTTGCGTGTACAGGATGGGGTTGGCAAGCACACTGCTGATGAGAGCTATAAACCGAAGTAGTGAGTGGGTGAAAACACATACAAGTTTAATAACACAACATTAAAATGAAGGAAATGTTTGCCCACCACCATCGCTGCCTGAATGCATTAGAACCTATCGACGCGAGGAATCAATTGACTGTCACTCTGGTCTATGCTAAGGCCAAAACAGAGGCTTTCTCCTTCCTACCCTCGGCGGTGGGGGGTGCACCCAAGCATGGCTCTAATTAAGGCTGTCTACCCCCTCCGAAGGTCGTCAGCTCCGCGCTCTGTCGTCATGGGTGCGATTAACGACCTCGCCTGATGGCCCTGTCCTCCCTTCTGCCTCCAGTGCTGGCAGCATAGCAGTTAACACGCAGTAGCTATGCAGTCAGACTCAGGACATTACTGGCAAGCTTGTCATTTCTTAAGCTCCAAATGAAACAAATATGGAGAATATTGAGTGTTACTCACTCAGACGGTAAAACCAGGACAAGCCAGTTATCCTTAGGGCCACATCCAGGAACCACAATACCAACAGTTGATGGCATTAGCTTTTTTTTTTACTGCACCACAGGCACATCTGGCAGAGACACATCTGGCAGAGGGGGGTGGGAAGTGACACACAACCATTGCGGGTCGCCTAACAGCATCATCTGAGCTCCAGGTTTCAGGGTCAAACCTTTGCACACATCCGCCAAGCTCACCAGAACTGGTTGGTGGGTCACTATAGGGACTTGTGTTGACCTTTGATGCCATTCTCACAATATTAACATGAAGGTTAATGGTTTTAAAACTAAGGGATAGCTGAGCAAGCCCTTCTTGCATGAAGAAGAATCCGTGAGCTATTTTTTAAGAGACTCTGTTAGCCTTACCCCCAAAAACTGGTTTAAAATATTGCAAATGTATTTAGTTATTTTCTACTTTGTGTCTAACTAAGGCACTGCCGCAAGACAGCTCTGTTTTTCAAGCACTGCATGCAGATATCTTCAGATGACTACAGACATTTCCACAGCCCACCTCCATATCGTCTTGCCACAATACAGCCGCCCTCTCTGACTTGCTCAGGTGAGGCTTTTGGTTCATTAGTGGGAGCCAGTGCCAGCCACCCAGGGCCCAGCCGGGGCCTGTCACTTCAGTAGCACTCGCGGCAAACATAATAAGCACAACGAGGCAGTCAATATGTCATTTAGCGGCCCATTACCAGGTAAAGACGCCGGCGCCTGGGGAGTGGAGCCATGCAGACACTGCTCTCAGACCAAGGGCTTGGGCTCCTTCCTTACAGATCCGATTTCCTGTGCCTTCTCCTTTACAGGGAGCTTGATGGGCTCTCTGGCTCTGAGCGATGCGCACTGCTGAACGTCTGGCTGACTCCTGTAAACGTGTCTCACAGTCCTAATACAGCCCTGCACATTCTCCTCTCCACGGGGCATTTACTTTGCTCATTATGTTCCTGAAACATTGGCATGTCAATCTGTGATAAATAACAATGTACCCAACCTTTCTTTGGAGTGCTTGGTGCAATCAGCGTATTCATGTAAACAGCTGTGTGATTTTTGCTTCTCATTTCTTGTGAATTGTATCTCATGACGAAGGGTGATTCCGTTCCAGACAGATTACACAGTCCGGAGGCTTTGAACGCCCTTCCCAACAGAAACGAGTTTTCAGAGTCCCCAGCTTCTCATAGAAACACACATCTAGCTCTCATGCAGATTAACAAACACAGAACAGCGATCATGCCCAATCTGCCTCTCTACACTGTGGGACAGCCACATCCTTCTTGAGAGAACAAATGTACTAAACTGAGCAATTAATAAACAAATACTGCTGCCCTGCATGCTTCTTACTTGTGCCCAGGGCATAAATGGGTTCTGACATATAAATAACACTATCAGAAGGAGCAAAACCGGGCTAAATAGAAACAATCCTTCTGTGCGCAACAACATGTTTTTCCACAAGCAAAATCTGGCACCAGAATTGCTAAACTGGCAACTCTTCAGGTCCCTGCATTGGGCTTGCTGCCCGGCTGAAAGGGCAAACCACTAAGCTTCAGCCCCTCTGATCTTCTCGTTTCATCATTGGAATTCCTTTCCTATTCTATTTGATACTGTACAATGGGTTAAACTTTCTGAAGCTCGTAAAAGCTCTATGAGGCAGCACTCCCGGAGGCGTCGACAATCCCAGCACCGTAGGCTATTTTTTGAACATCAGCAGGCTGTAGCATAGCTGCATTTGGTAGCATGCTAAAATAGGCATCTGGAAGTACCCACACTTTCTTGTGCTGAGAATTAATTAAGTCAAGCGGTTGAGGAAACCTTTTCAAGTGAACACATCGACACAAAGTCCTAGTTAATCTAAAAAGCTACTCTCCAAATAAGTACCTATGAAATAGAGGCTTTTGTTAAGTGATGCTGCTGGCGGGATAAATTATACGTCATTCTGCTAAACAAACACAAACAAAATCCAAACAGTAGGTGCCTGAAAAGCTGAGGGCTACTGGGGCCATGTCTTTCATGAGGATACAAAGCCAAGGAAACGCAAGGAATGTTTGCATTTAGTATGCGGGTATATGAAAGTTGCCTCACAAAGGTGACAACAGCCCTCAATGAGAGCACTCCACTAGAGGAATGGATGCAAAAAAAAGACTATTCCATTAAGGGCGGCAAAAAAAAAATCAATGAAAACAAGCAGAAGATTAGATGCGTGACACTTCAGCTTCTGAGGCCTAGCTACATACAAGCAGAAAACAGGGCAATGACACCACCCCAACCACAGAAACACACACACACACACACAGACATGCCCTCGCGGCTCCGCTGTTGTTCCAAGGCGGTTTAGCTCAGTCTGGGAGGCGAGTGGCCACCTCTTGAATTGTGACTTCAAAACAGAATTTCGATTTCTTTGCGTTGACATTGAGTGAGAATCTGCCCGTGATATGCAATTCATATCTCTGCGTCGAATGTGCCACATCAATCCATCAGAGAAGATTCATACAGTGAAAAAAAATCTTAATGACAAAGGCAGAAACGTTTTTAAAAAACTACTTCTACAGCTAGGTCGTCGACAGGGTACGAGCCAGGAATAAATCCAGCGGAGATGACGCATTGCTTGGCAGTGGGATAATGGATGTCAGTAGTGAGCATCACCTTCTGCATGCCGTGCTTGTACTTATGCAGATGCTTCTTTAAATCAAGCCTAAATTACGCTCAATCTGCATCTTACACCCTGCTGCTAATGTAGGTTCCCGTGATATGACCAATAAGAAAGGTGGGAAGAACATGCCATTCAGATGTGGCAGAACCTGAGAGGACCGTGGCACAAAGGCTGGCATCGATCTGACGTGATTGATTCAGCAGGGGAATTCACTGGGGATCAATGGCAAATTAAAAATGTAGGTCCTTGGGTACCATTGAGCACTGGGAATAAAGAAATCCATTTATTAACTCTGAAGTATAAGATTTACTAGCTAGGAAGCATATTAGCACAATGAACCCGGTAAAGCTGGGAGCTTTAAAAATGATGGTGAAAAAACAAAGGGGCAGGGTTAGATTTTAAACATTGAATGGTCTCATTTTTTAACATTTTCATCACCCCTGTAGGACAGTATTTTAAAGTGCAAAGAAAGTATGTAAAACAATCAGGCTAATAAACCAAATTAAACCAAGATTATTTAAATAAATAAATTAATCGTAACCCTTGGTGTCGCAGAACATGCCTGTTAAAAGATACACACTCAAGGGCAGGAAGACAGCAGTCCGGGTTGAAAGCCTCTAATTACATAGCCCTGTGTCCTTTCACATACATCTGAGCTAGGGCTCATCGGACACTAACAGCAAAAATGACCTGGACCACAGTAAAAGGTCAATCAGAGCATTATTAGCAGGTTGTGCTAACCTATTTGACAAGAAGCTCTTTCCTGGTGATATTGACTCTGTTGAAAATCATTTATTTAATCAATGAAAAGGGCAAACCTCCAAATGACTTTAAGAAACAAACAGCTTAGGACACAATATAAACTGAACCTTCTACCGCTTGCTCTCATTTGTTTAACACTGAGTAATAGCAACATGAAGCCAGCCAAACTCTCTTTCGACTTTCTCGTTGGCTCGATATGAGGCCATTTGCAAGAGTTCAGCTTCTTCTGTTATCAGAAGACTGTGGCTACTTTACACCAGCGCACATGTAACACCCAGAAAAATCACAGTGTTGACAATGAAAGCTGACAGTGCTCTTGGCGATGGCATGTTGAGGGTGTGGGTACACAGCGCGCATATGCCTTTCACTGATGAGTGTTGCGGAGGTGGCTGATCTCCAGCATCTACACGGACAGGAAGCTGGCTTGCAGCAGAAGAAACAAGTTTGTAAATAAAACATTGAGATTTTGAATTTGTAACAAACGAGTATTAATCTGGTGAGTAGAACTGTGCCAGAACAAGATGGTATATTTATCAATTAATTCTTCAGCTGTGTAAGTCCAGGCTGAATGAATGTGTCTGGTAAGCTCACAATGTTATGTAAATGTCTTGAGGGGGGTTATTGAGTTTAGCAGACAAGCAGTAAAAAGCCATCTATTAAACTGATGGGCTGACAAGCAGCTATGCTTTTACAGGTCGAACGGGCACAGGATGGCCTTCCATCCCAGGATAGCTGGAGAGAGCGAGGGAGGGTAGCAGCCCGACGTGATGGGGCGTGATTTAGTGCGGGTGCTGGTGATCGTTATGATGAGTAAGTGCGGGACAACGGTGGACGTGTCTCCTCAATCCAGCCGTTTGGCCGCTGGAGACTGCAGGGTGAACGTCGAGGTGATTTCGATTTGGAAGGCCGACAAGGCGATTTGGGGGGGGGGGGGGTCATGGAGGACATTAATCATGTCTTCCCATCCATCAAGAGAAGGACCATCTCTAACTTTTACAGGCCCTCACTAGCACATATACCATGACACCCACACCACCTTGCAAGTGCTTCTCCACTTTGATCCTGGACAGTCTCCAGTAAAGGGTGTGGGTGGTGTGCCGAGTCTGAATGGAAGTGAAGTCAGCGTCTTGCGGGCCATGAACACCAAGCATCCCTCAAAGGCTGTTGAAGGAGGATGATACACTTTAGACTTTCAAAGGGTTCACAGAAGGGCCCACTCCCTTTTCATCTGATCTGCGCAGTGAATAATAAATAAGACAGCACACTTTGGATTGCTGCCCCTTGAAGTCACAGGACACACAGGATGGTGTTAATATTTCACACTCACAAATTAGTGCTAACATCTGCAGCATGTTTGGCTAGCAGTGGGCTGAAACGAAAGTCTGGGTGGTAGAAGGTTCAGAGACTCTCGGGCATGTTTCAATAATGCTGGCCAATAAACACACATGAGCCTCCCAGAATTCTGTCCAGTGCGCACCAGCTACATGGCTAAAGATTAAATGTCAGGCAAAGAACATATTGGTGGCTCCAGCAAAGGGACTCAATCTTATTCCAGGAGCAGTGAGTTGTGTGTGATATACCTTTTCCTCTCCACTGGGCCTGGTAGCCTACAGCTTCATCGGAATGCTTAACATACTGTCCAGGGTGTTGGATTGATTACTTTGCACTGTATGTGGAGGAATTGCAAATGGCTTTGATGCCCAGCCTGAGGAAAAGATCTTGTTTGCATGGGATGGAAAAGCATGACGTTCCCCATGAAAACGTCAGTTGCCAGGTCGCAAGAACAGGATGAACGTTATTCTCCACAACTTATAGCTACAGTTATAAAGGACTAAGCAGTCTTTGCACTGGAATTGCACCATATAGGAAAAGAGGTACTGAGAAAATTCTCTTCCAGTTTAGTAAGTTTCCAGAAATCTTTACAATTTTCATATTGATTTTTTTTTCCAAATGCATTTTTACAGATTTTTTTAGAGAAGAAAAATAATAGTTATGGATTACACCTTTGATGTGATTCCCATGTGTGAATTACACCTTACTAGTTATATTTAAAGGAGAAATAAAACAAGCATTTGTGTACAACATTTGTTAGTCGGTATAAAATCTTTCCTTCCTTAACTGCACACATCAGTAATTATTCCTTTGTTGCAGTGGACAGGAAGGCAGACCAGTGTGCACTGCAGAGTGGGAGCATGAGATGAGCTCAGGGTCATTCCTATAGATTAGCTTAGACAACGATTCTGTGTTTAAAAGATTTTCAGAAATGAAAAATTCCAATGCCAAATTATTACAGCTTTATGCAATTCTTTCGCGACCTTGGATGATTCTCTTTTGCAATCAACTCTTAGCACTTCTTGAATGGGTAAAATTAAAACCCATGGACAAGTGGACAGGAAGAAGTGTAAGAAGATTAAAGACATTTAGAACAGTCTAAAGCCACCAGCTTCCTGTCTAAGATTGGTTTCATTTTAGCACCTTAGCAACTTGTTCACACAATTTTACACAGAAATGGTGCTCGAGCAGACAGAGATGCATCTACAGTCGATACAAAGAGTCAAAGGGTATTTGTTCAAACCTAGATCGCAAAGATCATACTTGAGGTCTAGGCAAGAGAATTCTTGCTAATGCAATAATTAATTAAATTGTTCTTGTTTGGTGAGGACGCAACCCATGCATTCTTGGTATTTGGGGCAGGGCAAGAACAACATCTGGAGATTTTTACCATCTTTTATGCTTCTGTTTTAAGTATTGGAACTAGTCTTTGGCAATGAAAGATCACATAAATCGGACATGCAAGAACACAAGTACAGTCAAGTACGATTATTGACAAACACCCAAAGAATCTGTTCATTTGAAACAACAAAATGTAGATCATGTTGATACAAACGTGGTCTCTGTTGGTGTCGTGTCAGCAATAAATCATTTAATATTTCGTGTACTGTACACACGGTAAGTTAATGTGAACACTTTAACCTTATGATAAAAGAGGATGGCTGTGACAAAATCAGACATGCTCATTTCTATGCTGTGTATAACACGTGACACTACCCACAAGCCATGCTCATGCATCTCCGACAGAAGCGATAAATTCACCAAAGTCACATCGCAGGAAGCTCTTTGCAACCAGGGATTCCAGCCAGAGTCTCAAAGGACAGATTATACAGAGTCACATGATTGAGTTTGAGACAAATCAATCATAATCCACCATACAGGCACCAATATACTGTAAATAAAGCAAACCTCTGAAATACACATCTGACTATACTTTCCAAATCAGGGTATTATTGTTGTTATTTATTTTATTTATTTTTTGCATAAAAGCTTTTGTTGACTGATTCGCACTTTGAGCATGAGTGTCACATGATGCCTTGCAGTTGCTGGTGGACAGCGATAATCTTCACATCCACCCCGATTCCCCTCCCTCGACTGTAATTTGGTATTTATTTCTCAACTACTTCATGTCCAATCACCAATGGCGCCACTCTCCATCGCCTCCTAATCCATGCCACACAGCTGTTCTGGAAAGATTACGGCACAACAAAAACAAAAAATGCAATAAATAAATAAATATGGGTTTGATTGAAATGAAAACTGGCCCTATGGATGAAAAACAGACTTCTATTTGCACCAGGAAATATTGTGTCATGCCCTCCTGTAAGATTTACTTCCAGTTCGTTTTGGAAGGACACACTAAATTTAAATTTCAATTTGGCTTGAAAGGGCACTCTTCATTTTTAAAAGGGAGGGGGCATTCTTCTGCAGAAATGACTTGGCAATGACAGGTTTGTCACTCAGTGTTGGAACCTCACTCGTCTGCCATGAAAGTAAACACTAGCCAATCAATTCCCCATCATGGCCCATAGATCACTGTCCTGGAGCCTGAACGTGGCCTGACTGCACATGAAGTCACATGATAGCTGACAAAATCATTGCTGCCATTAAACGTGGGCTCAGATAGGTTTTTTGTGGAGCTCCAAGAGGTTTTGTACAGGCATTTAGGTACATGGTTTGAGCAGCTACATAGACGCTAGTTCTTTTTTTAGACATAACTCTGTATCTACAATCTGTCAAAATCATAGCTGCTCATCCAAGTGCGGTTAAACTAGCATTGTGAATGAACGGAAGACAGTTTCTGACACACATAGCTATATGCTACACCCTCTCTCTCTATATTTCTTTATCATTTGTGTTTGGTTTTTGTTTCTTCCTTAAATAATCAAAGGCACCCTTACACTCATGTTCTAAACCCTGCAGCAAGCTGTCACTATGGATATGGGCATATAGTGTAGATGCTTTCAGGAGAAAGAGACAGCTTTCGAGAAGCAAATACCACATGACGTCTATGGCGCATGGTTGCGTAAGTTGGATGGTCTATGGGTGTTCTGCCAAGCAAACAACGTCTGCCGAGGAAAGGTGGCTGTCCGTCAGCAGAGACGGGTACACACCGCACCACACGCCCCATGAGTCAACCTATTGCTTCCCAACTTGCTGCCTCTCTGGCTGAATGTTTTTTTTTTTGGCCACAGGGGTTGTGAGGCTGTCAGTTCGCTATCAGAGTTGCCAGTTTGAAATCTGGAATTTGGGAAAATATTGTTCCCGCAGTCCCTGCCTCTCCTTTTGTACCTGTGCAAGCAAGTCTTTCCTTCTCACTTTCTCCTTGACATGTATGGAATTAAACTCCACAGGCGGCTATTTCTTCAGCCATTTTCAGGGCATTGAATATCCTGTTAAAAAATCTTGTGTATGTTTCAATTTCAGGTTTTTCCAGCTTGTCAGTTGGTAACAAAGGTATGGTACATTGCCCTGATTATATAGATGATACCTATAATTAACATTTCTGGAAAGACACGATGTAATTCATAATGACGTACTGAAACTGAGTAGGGGGTAGCGTCAGGGCATGATGAGTAGCTGTTACCTCACACCCCTGCTCTTTGCGTATTGAGTTGGCATGTTTGCACAGTGTTTTGCGGCTATCCTCTCGGTCTTCCAGTTTCTTTTGCAGTCCAAAGACATTTAATTATGCTGAAGGGAGTTCATAAACTGCAAGTAGAAAATGATCATGCGTGTGTGTAAGCTCTGTGATATGCAAATGTCCTTTTCGGGGTTTGTTCCTGCCCTGTGCTGCCTGGCATAGGCTCCAGCTCCCTTGCCCCCGACATCCTCCACCATGACAATTACCAGGATAAGAAATTACAAGATGGATAAAATAGACAAGTATAATAAGAGAAAATGTGACATTGCCAGATATTCCTCCTCAGACTGTTAGTGAGCCCAAGCCTTTAGCACTTAGCTCATGTACCTGCTAACCCGCTATCAGTCCTGATGCAGCATTACACAGGCACTTGGCACAGCACTTCTCAGAGCACAGATGAATCCACACAGCTGCTGTTTCATTCACAGGTCAATAGAGATGCCAGGCAGACCAAACCTCAGAAAACAGAATTACTTGTGTTTATGCTCTGACAACAGGTATGTCAGATTTGGAATGACACACTATTTACTGCTGTTTGTCTGCATTGTTAAATGAGCCTACTAGTTACAAGATGTGAAGGAACACATTTTTTACAGTATTTCAAAAGCATAATATGTGACAAGCTAATAAAAACAATTTTATAACGCCGTTGGCATGCCTAACATACTGCAGACAGATACACTGCCACATACCGGGGGAGGGTTTCCTAATATACAAGAGGCACCGCAGAAAGGACAATTTAGAGACGAATGAAACACTACTATAAAAACATAAATCATTAAACAATTTAACCCAGTGAAAGAAAGAATGCTTATATCCTTGTCAGCCAACAAAACACTCCCTGGATTTACAGTATTCTCCAACATCATACATTTTATATACCTCTATTTCTTTCAATGTCTGAGTCTGCATATCCTGACGTTGTGTTACCCCTTAGTATAAACTCATTACTTACAGCTTATTATCAACAGCTGAATTATAAAAACAAAGAGCTATTAAAGCTGGGGTCTCAGAATACAACAGGCAGCCCAGCCAGCCAATCAGCACCTGTTGGCATCCTTATAACATCTTCCCATATTATATAAAATATATTAGGTCAGTCACTACCCAAAGTATTAACTGCCCTGTGATGAAACAATGGTTCTGGGCATGTAATGTGATGATCAACCAAAGACCAAAAGGGAAATGAGAACTGTGAAGGTATCACAATTATGCAGGGCTGAGTGCTATTACAGGCTTCCAAGAGCTGGTGGGAGGGCAAGGAATAGGGCAGAGGGGTGGGGGGTTGATCCTCCTGGAGTGTGTGGACCGTGGGATGGGCACTGCTAGCACTGGTTTAAGCAGCAGAGGGAAACATAGCCTGACAGGTGAGCCCTTAGGGACTGACCAACATGGATCCGTCTGTCAGAGAGGGCACATCAAGCATGTCACAAGCCAATGCATCAAGCAGGATAAGAAGAAGGAATGGGGGAGGCACTGGCAGGCGGACACCTCTGTGTAATCCAGCTGACCTCTAGGATGTGCTGTAGGCTCTAAGACAACCCATCATTCAAAGAATGACAATAAAATAATTGCTGACAGTAAGGAAAAGCACTCTGAGCTGTATACCACATTTCCAGCAGATTAATGTTAAAACCTCTACACCACAGAACTAAAATGTACCGATCCAAGTGCTGACCTCCAGTGGACAGGCTTGAGATTTCAGCCTCCCTGGCCAAAGAAAAAAAACACAATAAAGCGATTTATAGTTTTTCAATTTCTGAGGTTCCCATTTAGAAAAGCATGTATCCAAGCAGACACCGTGCAGCTAGACCATCAAAGTCCTGAAAAGATCCAAGGCAGTAGGGTTTTGTGAAAAAATATTAAATGGCTATAAAACACAAAACAGACAAAATAGATTTTTTTCACCATTTCCCCAGAGCAAGTTTACTGGAACAAAAAAGCTGTTTGGCTTTCTTTGTATTGATTGTGATTGGTATTGATTTGTTGCCAAGCCTTGTAAGTTTGTTTAAGGTGGATCTATGGAGTAAGAGGAGAGCACTCTTATTCCGAAAATCAAACACAGCTAATAACAACAAACAGCTCTTTGCACTACGAAAGCACAAGAATCTTCAGAGACCTTCAGAGAATCAAGAAAGGATGGATATCATTAATTAAGGCCATTCAAAGAAGACACCAAATTAACTGTATTACATCAATTACAAGCCTCTACGTGGCAAGTGCACTAATCCTTCAGCATGTGTCTTGTTCCACTGAAACATCATTCGATTCTCGGAAGCCAATGTTCTGTGAATGCGTTGAGTTATCGTACAGAATATTTTTGTGATTAACTTTAACAACAACAGAACATTAACACAAAAGCATTGACCATTATTGCATTAAGAACAAAAGTTAACAGTACAGATATTTTGACATTCTCCCCAGATTCCTTACAATTTCTGTGCTCCCATAACCTGGTACCTTACTGTATCTACCTGTCATATGCTCATGACAGTTACCCCCTACCTCCTAAGCCCACTACAGAGAGCGTTATTCCATGACGGGAGCCAGATGAAGGCTGTGGGGAGCCTTTGTGCTCAGTGGCTTAAGGTTTTTGAGCCATTTTTTCAGGGCTGGATTGATCACATGGATCCTGCAGCTACTGGCCGCATTACACAGATTGACTTCTCTAGTGATGTAGTTACTGGATTGGCAGAAGTAAAAATAAAATAAAATTGGACTACTGTTGACTACAATATAAAGCAAAGAGTTAGAACTGTAAAAAGCTGGAACTGCAAGTGTACAGCAGGTCTTGCTGGAATGAGTGGCTATACGCTGACAAGATAACATCTGGATGGACAATGACAAAAATCTATTTGGTGAAGTAAAAAGGGCCATTACCTCTAAGTGAGATTTGGATTGCTTTTAAAAGGAAGGATCGCGGGTTGAATTGGTTAAAGAAATGCTCAGGTTGTTATTCAGAACAAAACCATGGTCAATGAAGTGTCGCAGGGAAGTTTCATTTTATTATTGCAGTCTTCACATGAGATTTAGTTTTGCTGGTGGCGACTTTGCAGCACAATGACACAGATGACATTGGAGAGAAGGCCCTTCGCTGTGAGAACTTTAGTTTGGTTGGACCCAAGGTTGAGACTGAGCCTGTTGAGAGATGTAAGAAGGATGCCCAATGTCCTTAACGGGGGAACCCAAGGGAGCAGGACGTGAACCTACTAGGTAAAATCCCACCTCCAACAACGTCCTGAGGGGCGTCAGTGCATACTAATATGGGAGTGGGGGGATACATTACTGGAAATGATTTATCTTGTTTGCAAAATGATTTTAGGAACTCCATCTATCACTGTGTTTGGTTTTCAGAGTAGCATCCTCAACCCATTTATCTGGGTCATCCCCATGCTGAAAACATATCTTTCCATCTGCACACCGACACCAAGTCCAAGTCAGTCTCACCTCCATCTTCTCTGGCTCACATCATTCCGCATGAGAAATTTCGAATGGGATGTAAGAACATTCAAAAAAGCCACATCTATTTCTTTCCCATGCAGAGGACAAAAAGGGGGCGGAGTCTGTCTGTCAGGATGACAGATATTTTTGAAAGTCTGAGGAACCCCAACAAAAGTGAGATGGCTGTAGACTGCTAAGCTAAGCTGGGAAGCTACAAGAACCACAAATAAAACCATAAAACAAACTTGTGGAGGGGAACATGAATGTGATCTTTAAAAGATCATGTTTACACTGGTCTTTCACATTTGTTTATATATAGGATAGAGGTAAATGTTTTTTTTTTTTTTTTTTATAAAAGA
Source organism: Hyperopisus bebe (assembly GCA_026777045.1). NCBI lineage: Eukaryota > Metazoa > Chordata > Actinopteri > Osteoglossiformes > Mormyridae > Hyperopisus > Hyperopisus bebe. The sequence continues at coordinate 15,697,512 of JAODJW010000036.1, read as the reverse complement.
CTATTCTTTAGACAAAAAACAGTCCATATGGGATTGGGATATTATCATTGTGACCCACAAGTTTAGTTACTTTAATCTCACTTCAGCCACCTGAAACTGATTTTCTGTTTTCACATACATCATGCACTGATTTCACTGGCCGAGTGATTTTGGAGTTTTCTGAAAGGAAATTGCCAAGTTATTACCTTTGCCTTTGTGATCATGGCCCCGGCTAAAAAAAAGAGGCATTATTTAAAATGTTGACATATCACACTAAAAATAAAAGGGATCTTGCAACATCTTGTTATAGGATTTGTTGAAAGATTTTGTCATACAGAGCTGCCAAGTTGAATAATGTGTTTAAAGGTACTGTAAACATTATAGGACTTACTCAGTAATTACCAGTCTGCTTCTTCTTGCATGTTTAAACAATTCTATGTATGGTTCATTCATTCTTGCATATTATAGCTAATGGTCCGTAAACAATGGGGTGGATGCTCATCACACCTGAAAGATCACTGAATTGTCAAGTTTTTTTTTTTTAATCTTGTCACTACTATCAGACCTGAGTGTAAACATATCCACAGGCACCATACTAGATGTCTAGGTCTACACCCTTTTCATTGATCTTACATGCAGGCCAACACCACGCTCAGTCAAGCCAATTTGTTCATTCTGTTTGTGTGTGTGTGTGTGTGTGTGTGTGTGTGTGTGTGTGTGTGTGTGTGTGTGTGGATTAGGTTTATATTACATTGTGGGAACCAAATGTCCCCCACAATGTAATAAAAAACCTGTCTTTTAATGTTTTGGTGACCATTTTTCAGATCCCCACAAAGATCTATGAATGCAATCAAAAAAGTAAAAATGCATTGTGTTTGGTTACTTATGGTTTAGGTTAGGGCTGGTTAGGAGTTAAGGTCATTATGTTGTGATTACACTTTTCCCCATAGAAATAAATTAAATGAATGGAGAGTCCGCACAAAGATATAATCACAAACCTGTGTGTGTGCGCACGTGTGTGTGTGCGTGTGTCAGCACCCCGGTTGTTTGCTCACGTTTTACTGCAGCACAACATCCTTACCATTTCCATTTATCCATTTAGCGAATGTAACAGCTCATGGGGTCATCAAAGGTACATGAAGCGAACAAAAAAAGCATTAACTAAACTGCAGCACATCGGTACTGGAGGCAGTTTCGTGTTGCCTGGAAGTGTTTCACAAAAAAGACATAAAAGGAGCAAAAGTGCGTTTTAAAACCAGTTATGTAGTTTAATTTCACTTCCCTATGAAACAAATTCCCATTTTAAACATTGATTACGACTATTGAAGTACTAATAAAAGTTCAGAGGAAGATGATAAAGTCCCACTGACACTTCCCCAAGTGGGCTGATCCTGGCTACTCTTATACTTCCACTTGCAGATACCAGTGTCCAGTTCTCCTCTTATCTGTACAGGCCTTGACTTATCTAGTCCTGGACACAAAAGCCTGGTCCCAGGGAACACAGAGGCTTCATTAAAATGTCAATGAAAGACGGGAGCTCCTGTCAAGTTAATGCCCTTTTTACACAGAACAATACCCATTGATCCCAAATGTCCTCCCTGAGAGGGATACGCTGTCTGACAATGTCACTGAGCAGATCCTCAGCTGAACAACGACATGCCATAGACTGTCGGCATTAACAAACAGAGCCTCGTGGAAAACAGAAAACGTAACTGTTACAAGCCTTATTTTGATTATAAGATAGTGACAGATTAAAGAAGCCCATAAAATATTTGCATCAGCAATAAATGATATTTGATAGAGGCAGTCCTAATGCTATGAACAAAATCTAAGTCTTTAAGTCAAAGGTAAGAAGGAATTGGTACATACGATTCCTATTTATCATCAGTGAGTCAAATGTTTGTCTTAGTATACTGTATATATTTTACCTTTCTATGCATATAAAACACTTCCAAACACACTTAAAACATTTTACACATAATGCAGTATATAATATAATCAAGAATACAGTAATAATAAAAGTACATATGGTACTGTACTGTAGCTCAAGTTGATGAACTGCAATCTGCAATGTTTTCATGAGTGCCACAAAGTAATGTATGCATTTGTTATTATGAACAATTGTATTTAACTCAAATTTTTAATATAATGAGTTTTACAGCAATCCAAGTTAAACACCTTAACCCAGGGACTCCCTGTATTATGGTCCATTCATTCATTCATTCATTCATTCATTCATTCATTCATGAATCCATCCATCCATAATTTAAAAATATTATTTCCTCCTTTCCCTTCAAACGAATGAAATTAAAAACTCTTATTTCCTTGATAATTTCCTTCATTTTTAAATTGCCGTTGTGATATTTACGCCATAAGCAAAAAAAGGATACAATGTTTTATTACCACTTAATATCTGAGTCTAAGTTACACTGTACATGCTGCTGTAAGTTTTACACAAAACCTCCCGCAGGCTTACAGCTCCTCAGTGGCTTCAGAGGGATGGCTTGATGATTGATTACACAACAACTGTAAGGGAGAACAGGACTTTGCTGGGTTGCTTGGCCTTGTGGCAAGTCAGACGGTGGATAAATCCTAAGGAACCAAGCAGCGGGTGTGAGATGGATGGGAGCTTTTCAAGGTCTTTAATCAACAAATAAGGCAAATAACAAATAACTGAGCTCCAACTATCCCCGACTTTCCACTAGCTGCCACACAGAGCCCAGGCATGCCCAGGTCAGCGAGTGCTGGCTGTTTGACCGGCCACAACTTCCACTGCTTGGAAACTTTTCTAAACACTGGCTTCAGAGTCTCAGCCAATCAGCTGCCAGCAGGCACTGAATGAAGGAGAGAAGCTAATACTGTCATACAGGATCTATTCCTGTTTTACTGATTATTACTGCTTCACTGCATTCAGCTATGAGAAGGGTACTAAAGGAGAAACCTGCCCAAAAGTTGTTCTCCACACCTTACGGCTGAACTCACAGGCAGCAGGGTAACCCAGCCTCACTTTTTGCCAATGAAGGAGTGTGCAAACGTATAGGAACTTTCAAATCCTATTGTGATGTGGCAATCACATATACATCAGTATCATACTTCTGTGCAATTATAATCAAGAATATGAATTCTTTCCCTATGCAAGCCATCTCAACATACACTCATTCGATGGAATCAACAGATCATTAAACAGGTCAGAATACTAAATGCTATGAAGCTGCACAAAAGACTGTCACAACCCACTCGACTCTAGGGCTGCCACTAACGTTGATTTTTCTACTGATTAATCTATCGACTTTTTAAAATATTAATGAGATGCGTATTGTGATGTGAAAACGCTAATAATCTGCATTATTGTGGGGTATTTTTATACTTATTAAATTAAGTTGGCGGAGCACGTCAGATGCGACTGTTTTAGTAAATCACGGAAGTGAAAGCACTGAAGTGGTGATGAAGAAACAGACAGTTCAGTAGCCATAACAGCTTTTAAAAGAGGACATACTGTGGTTACACAAGGTAAAAGACGTCAGTGGTGTGGCAATGCTTCTCGCAGATTAAAGTCCAGTACGCTTTTGTTTGGTAGTTTTCATTTTTATTTCAGTTCACATTATTATTATTTATTTTTTTAATGTAGGTTTTCCTTTCAGTTTTACTTTAAGATAACACTGGCTCGAACAAGCCCAACGTGCACAAACACACAACACCGGCACCATCAATCAACATATAAAAAGCCCAGATTTTAGCCTAAAAATTTTCACAATTCAATGGATACTCTAAGGTAGCAGGCAAACAACTTTATGGCTTTAATAATCAGTGTATTTGGCAGCTACAAGGACAAAAGATATTTAAAAGTTCTCCATACTAATGTTAATTTAATAACCATGAACAGACATCACTTATGGTGGTTTTGCCTACTCTGGCGGCCCATCATCCAGAATAGCGCCTGTGTGTTTTCGCTTCAGGTGCTCGCACTAAGCACTAGTATGCCATCTTAACTTTTCACAGTGTACAACTGAACTACTCTCATAATTACACAGTGATATTAAAGGAAAAGATGTATCATAATGAAGTGTTTGCGAATTCATAATGGTAATTTCATTAAAATAATTTTTAAAAATGATGCGTTGATGTAAAATATTGATGTCGACGCATTTTCTGCATCGACTATGTCAACTATCATGGCAGCCCTACTGGACTCTGCACTCGGTTTCTGTAAGTACACCATGGAAGCAAATATATCCACAGCTGGTATCCCTGTTCACATATTTCTACATGTCCCACTGTGTTTGTAATCCTCTTGATCGACAGGCCTCAGGGCCCCTTGATCATGGGGGTGGCCTCATCTTTGGTGCGTGATAATTTGGAGGATGGAACAGAACTCAGCTGCTCTGATCTCACACAACAAATGCAAAGTGGTGCCAGGAACAGCTGAGCCTTAGAGGCTCCGCCCCAAGCAAACACAGTCAAACCCGACAAATGTATTTGCTCTGGTGAAATTAGCCGTACATCCATCTGGCACAGAGGTGCACCATGGCATTCAGGAGTTGGCTAACCAGGTGGGTCTTGCTCTGGTAGACAGTAGGGAGACCCTGGAATAGCTATAGGCCACAGAGTGTAAGAGAAAGGACAGGACCTTCAAGTCATTTTCCTGCAACTGTGCCCAGGAAAAAGGAAAGGCGGCAGTATAACCTCTACATTTCTGTCCTATTTCACAGCGATAAAAATAAGATCCCCGCAACTGGAAGACTAGACTTATTGCTTTGACTCACATTTCACACATTATTCTTCTGGCAGATCATCTAGAATCTCAATTATTTCTCCAGTCATATTTCATCTTAGAATCTCTTTTTTATGCAGTTTATTTCTCCAATGGTAATATTAGGAGAAATAATTCAGACAACACTGAGTTATAAATAAGATATCCAGGGTTTCTTCCAACACAGCTTTGAGTACAAAAATCCCCCAGTGGGGAACTTCCTCAGCGAATCCACACATTATGTTTTTTTTTTATTATTATTATTTTTTATTACAGATGCAGCGACAATGAGTGGGTAAGATGGAGAGTATGGCTTCACACAACCAATCTGAATTTTAACAAAATCGGCAGCAGTCAGACTCATCAAGTATTTTTTTTTAGTTAAAAGCCAGATATCAAGCATTTTTTCCAGAAATAATAAATATTTTTGAGGCATAAAATCCTCCTAGAAAGCCAGAGAAATGACTATGCTGTGACCATGGGCGAATCCTCGGGTGTCACAATGATACTTGCCCTTTCTCCAGCTCTATTCTCTGGGACACATTCATTAAAGAATGTCATAAAAATTGTTTCCTTTAATGTTTTTTATGATTCTTGTGTAATTCCAGTGATTATAATGTAATATTTATTTTCATCAACATTTTGGGATATATTAAGTCAAGTAAATTTTCTAACTTTCTAGAATATTCTATAACTTTTTAGTGCTTTCTACAGCCAGGTAGCACAGCTGGTGCCTGTGGACAAAATTCTGCTTCATCCATTTCACATTAAACTGGGACCAATAAAGCAGTTCGGCACAGCATTAGATCACAATTGACAAATGCAATCAATGCTTCGCAAACGATCAGATGCTAAAGTTGTGGTTGATGTGTTTGGTAGACCACAGGTGAAACAGATGTGTGCATAAGAAACTCTTGAGAACAAAATGACAAGGGTAGAAAAGAGAGCCTGACGTGTATTTAAGTATGTTGTGACTGGTTTTCTGGATAACAACAAAGTGGAAAACTACAAGGATCTTATTGAAGAACTGCTTTACAGTTACTGCAGTTTGGAACTCAGAATGTCACTTAAGCTGCACTACTTGCACTCACATTTCGATTTTTTTTGACCAAATGTCGATGCTGTTATAAGGAACGTGGAGAACTGTTTTATCAGGACATAAAGTTGATGGAGAAAAGATATGAGGGAAGGTGGGATGTAGCTAGGATGAGTGCCTGTGTCTGGAACTTGGTTTGTGGAGACATCACTACTCAACATTATTCTCTCTTCTCACACACACAATCTCAGCTTGTATTGTTAGCTTTAACAAATATGGAAATCTTTAGATTCGCTGAGTAGAACAACTTGAGATTTGAGTTGGTCGTAAGAAAGATCCATCCTGTCTCGTGAAAGTGCAGGTTAATTACTGGTTCTGGCTGAGGATACTCTCTAATCCCCAGTGCAAAGTCATTCCCCTCTAATTCAGAGATTAAAACAAAGACAGTGAAGGTAAGAGGACCAGAGAGAAATGCGAAAAGAGCAAATAAAGTGAAAATTGGGCCTCATCGCTGAGGTAGGCCCCCCACCAAGAAGAAGGGCTCCGGGAGGGAGGCGAAGAAAGGCCATGTGATAGATTCTCCACGCTTTTAAATGGCAGTGCCGGGCACTCCATCAGCACAATGAGCAAGCCCTAGCGGAGGAACTTTGCTGGATTTATGATTGCAAAAGCCTCGTTACCAAGTCCTGCAACCCCACAGGGGATTTCAAACCACTGACACAAAATTGAAATCTGTCCTGTAACAGCAATTTGGAGTTTTAACTTACAGGCCTTGATTTGTGGTTGAGTCCTTGCAAAGCAGTTGTGATGGCACTGTGTAAGTAGATGCCACAGCAGTATTGAGCTCTGTACACATTCTAGAGGAATGGAAATGATTCGGGGAGAGGTTAGGGCACTGGTGGCTTACTTAAATTATACAGTCGCTCTTCTACTTACGAACGAGAAACGTTACGAACGGCCGTTCATATTTTGAAATGTTCGTAAGTCGTTATTTGACATCATTTTAAGAGTATGTGCAAGTACAAAGAACTTGCTGGGAGTACGCACGCTACGCTGCTGCGCGCTGAGAGTGGCAGCCAGAAGTCATACTAGGCGGAATTGGCACGCAGAAAAAAAAATTGATGTTGCAGATAGGAAACGGGCGCCCAATGAACACAATTTGGACTTACAGTCCTCTTCGTTTGTATGTCTGAAAGTTCGCAAGTTGAAAGTTCATAAGCAGAGGAGCGTCTGTATATATTAATCATGATCTCTCAAAGCCAGTTAGAGCCAGTGTACTGTTCTAAGACACTGAAACAATAGCAGACAGTCAAAGCCAGGCTCCACACCATGAACAGCTTTAATTTCCACAGCAAGTTCTTGTATTTTGTGTTCCAGATTCACGGTAAGACATGCCCAGTGATGAAAGAGAAAGTTATTGCCCTCAGTTCATTGTTTTTATAAAAGGCAGTCAGCCTGGCTAAGAGTGCTTCACTACATAGATGTTCATAAAATGAACACCTTTCATCGACCGTTGAGCTATTTAGAGCAATAAATCATACTGCCAAGCATGTGCTTTTAACATGACACCCAATGTTATAAAAGAAGCCTGTTTTTATAATGCCTTATTTTTAGGTTATAAAGTGAAGCTTTTTCTTTTTTGTCTGCTAGCAGCTTCTTCTATGCACAGTGATGGTGAGAAGAGGGGTGGGATAGAGGACTTAGCCATGATGACTTTTCTTGCTTCCTTTCCTTTGGCCCCTGTTGTCACCTGTCAAACTCATCTGACCCCTGACCTCCCACCACTTGTCCACGAGGGAGGAGGGAGGAAGCAAAGCAGTCGCTCCCTGACACCACGTGTCAAGATTTGACAGTCATGTGCAGGTGACCCACGCAGCGTTCCGTGTCACTGGCGGCGTACATCCATGTGGTTTCAGCCACTCTGTGACACAGAAGGGGGAAGGGGATTATGAGTGGGCCGGAATCGCAGGCATGTGATGTGTGGCTCACTGAATTGTCAACCCCTCCGGCCCATTTCTGCGTCACTGCCCACCCTTTTCAGGCTGCTGGAGGAACAGTAAGCATGGCCTAACACTGACTGCAGTGACAAAGCGCCACCTTATGTGCCCTAAATGTAGGGCAGCCTCATACCCCTCACAACACCACTAAAGAAGAGAGGGTGTACATTTCCGATAATTGCACTAAACAGCCGAATTTCAGATTACTGTCCCTTATGCTTCAGATCTTGTAAGTTCATAAGTCTGTACTGTATGTACAACTCCTGTTTGCCCCTCAAATGAAAAAGGTTTTATCTTGAAACAGCCTACGAAAACAATTCATATCCCCTTTCAACCAAAATAAACAAAAACATGAAAAAAAAATTACCAAAAACATGAGTCAGGAATCCAAATTCAGAGGCATTGGGCTCCCTGAGTGACAGAAAGAGAGCAGAGTTTTGTTCCTATCCCTGTCACAGAAAGAAAACAGAACAGGCAACAGAACAAGCAACAGAGGCACTCTGACATATAACCCAATAGCAACAGGCTTGAAGCATGAATTCCAGGGCCTTCAACACCCCCATCCCCCAGCATCTCCCAGTTGAACCTGTTCCAGAACAAGAGGCACCCCCACGCTTCACAAAACGCTGCCACGGGAACCATTGTGGCAATCAATAGCCTCCCCGGCCAGGCGCTAAAAATGCTATTTCCATCTCAGGCTGCTGATCAGGGTGAAAAAATACATATCAGACTCTCTCCGCCAATGGCCCAGTGACAAATAAGGGCCTGCTGTCACAGAGTGATATTGATTATGAGCAAAAATGTGATTATTTTGTATTAACTCAGCCCTCAGAGCCCTGTTTTGTCGGGTCCGCTGACGGAAATGAATGCTTTCATATCACACTTAAGAAAAATATGGGCTGTTTTGCCCCTGGACAAAGAAGTCCATGCCACTCACAGGAAGGTAATGGCTTTCAGGAGAGAACATGATCATAGGAATTAGATTAAAGTCATTATTTAACATGGATACCCCGCCTTTTTAGGATATTTATTATTGCCTGTGACACCACTTTAATGAAGGCCTGGACTTGGCATTTCAAATATCAATTTCTAGCAATTACAGTTGCCATTATTTAAAAGGAGGAAATGAAATGGAGAAAAATGGTGGTCTGAATGAAATCTGTAGCAATCTGATAAGGTTTAAATTGTTCTAATGGTGTCATTGTTAATTTAGTCATTTCTTTCTAATTTAGTCACAGCCACAGTCAAGACTAACTAAAAAGTTTAAAGCAATCAAATTACAGGTGTCACATTTTAGTCTTGAAAGCCCTGCATTTTGATTATGTTATTATTATGATTAATAATAATATTAATAATGACAATAATACTCACCACTCTTCCAATCTTAAAATTAAATCTAGGCCTCCTGCTAACATTCATCAGTGTATGATTCAATCATGGGGGTACACATCACAGTACATCCATTACCTAACCAGGACACATGGAATATATCTTTGTGCTTTGATGATGCTCAACTATTTTCTGCAGAAGACCACTGTAAGATCAGTCGCATGCGAATGGAATCATATGACATAGAGGTGAGAGTAGGAACTGGGGATCCAGCTTTGGTATGAGTTAAAACAGCTGAGCGAAAGGAAAACATTAGAAACAATATAAAGGAAAACAATACAGCCATTTTGGCTTCCGCACAAGGGAAGCTCACTGGGAAGGAAAATGGGTGTCAGCTCTTGGGCTGGGCTAAGATCAGGCAACAAGGTCTGGGGGAGAAAAAAATCTCCTTACTCTTGTTGGCAATTAAGCACAGATGACAGAACGGGCTTCACGCCCAAAGTCGCCCTTCCACCCCCTGTTGGCCTTACAGCCACATTATCATGACGCTTGCACAGGAATTTCATTTACAAGCTTCATAATTTTCAAGCTGCTACTGACCTCACTTTCACTGGCATTTTATTTTGGATTCTGCACATTAGGTATGTGCACATTGTGCCTGTGAGCTCTGTAGGCTAATACTTAACACTTAATCCTGAATACAGTATATGACAGTTAATCTTAAATAGATCTACTGAAAAAACAAAAACATGAAAGGCACCAACAAACACCATCATGACCCCAGCAGAGTTCAGGCTGAGATATCACCACTTCAATGCTAATTCCTTGACTTTTATCTCTGGCCGATGACTGTGCATCTAGGTTCTGTGTGGTGAGACAAAGGCATTTATTGTGTTTTACACAAGAGATAAAAGTTACAGATCTTTCCTGTTCTTCCACATCGGGAGCATGGGAAGGGGTGTGGGTGTGTGTGGGTGTGTGTGTGTGTGGGGGGGGAGGTTAGCCATTACTACATTTCTTCCATAACCTGTAGTTTCCGTAGGAAGATAGTCAACCTGTTCTTGCTCCCATTTCACACTGAGTGATTCTGTATCTTTTCTTTATAACCTACTAGCATAATTGAGATTATTCCATACATTATTTTTTTTCCTATCGTGATCATCGAACTCCAGTTTCCTGTAAATATGTTTGGCCCCACCTTCCCTTAAAACACCCAACACAGAATTCAGCCATTTTCTTGGTTTCTCCCAGAGCATAAACAGACCTGCCTATGACACTCACTCACACAGACCAGCAAAACTCTTAGTGTAGCATTTTTTTTGTTGTCAGGAATTTAATTTAAATGAGTTCGAAATGAAGTCTGACATGCTTTAAATCCTGCACCATCAGCAGGTCTGCCCGAATAAAGAGGGATTTAAAAAGTAATTTTGGAGGTGACATACTCGCTATCTACAACGCAGAACAGAGCTGCACACCTAGACAAGTTCTCCCCTCAAGACTAAGCTCAGCTGCTTATTAAAAGCAGTCAGTAGGCCACAGTAACACTAATGTGACCCACCCTCTCCCCTAAAAGAAAACCCGTGGCACTCCATTAAGGGCTAAGGTGTTTCTTTTGTCATCACATATCTAATGAATGCTACAATCCTACTGCTGCTTTGTGTGCCACACTGCCATAGGCTTGCAGCTGCAATGGAGGCATGCAGGGGGCTAAAGTGGGCTGGGGTGTATCTCTTCCAAGACAGAACTGCCTTCAGCTGTCAATAAATAGTAAAGAGAGGGGCAGGGGCTGGGCTGACATGAAAAAAATACAGGAATAAAAATATAGATATTTATTTTGATTAATGAAAAATGTTGCCTGTATTCCAATAGTAAGGTATGTCTTTGGCAGGAGACCACAGAAGCACTGCCACAGAGGTAGAACAGTTTTTGTTTAATGTTCCATAGCAACAGTATACCTTTGTTAATTGCAATGATAATGATGATTTTTTAGCACTTTCATTATGTACAAATCTGTTACTAAAGGTGACAGTTCTAGTTGAAGTTTGAGGTTCTCTAGATATATGAAATTTACATCCATGCCAAGGTTTGGAAAGGAAATAAAAGTTGTTTTCATTTGGCATTTTCCAATTTCATGAGTTTATGTTATGGGCTTTCAGGACACTTGGAACCACAGCTTGCCAGCAAACTTATTTCACATTTATAGTCCAACAGTTGGGCCTCTCTGTCATTATGCTAAACAAAGAGATGTTGATCCAGAACTAAGTAAAGGAGACAAAAACATAACCTAGACTGAGTTCTACACCCACCACCAAGCACGCAATGTTAATTAAATGCCCCCCCATTACAATAAATGGGATTTTGGTTAGATGACTGGAAAGCTGAGTAACTGTGCTTAGAGATGTTGGCAGATTTTAGGTAAGAATGATAACAATCTCACCCAGGAAAGAAGAGAACACAGAGACTGGGCACTTGAAATAGATGTCAGAAATACGGCTAGTACACAGCTTGTTAGATTGTACTGATGAAAAAGACACCAACGCGCACTGAAATATTGCTGAAAAACTGAAGGCTTCCTGCAAACCAGAGTGTGCCACTGGTCAGACAGGCAAAGAGAGAGGTAGAGCTAAAAAAACATGTATATTATTTTTATTTTTATATTTTTTAACCATAAAAAACTGAAATATATTTTCTCTTTACAGCCATGAATCCTGGCTGAAATTGTATCCAAGCGCATGTGGGCGGATGCGGCAGGCCTGACGGTAATCAGGTATATCAACTCCAAAGGCATAATCCTCCTCTCACTTCCAGAGAGACAGCAGAGCCGTCAAGGTGCTGCCTGCTACAAATGGACTGGATTACTGTGAGTTCCTGGGACTGGCAAACAAATGTCATTGCACGCCCACGCTGTCGATTTTGCACGACAGTCAGCGTGCCCTCCACCCCCTACCCCCCCCAATCTACCGTAAGTAAAGTGCTGAAAACAAATCACCTGCCTAGGAGCCAATAGAAAAATACCGTAACTGCTATTGCTGGCTGTTATTGTCGCCTGTGAGAGTTGGAAGGGGTTAGAGGATGGTGGTGTGGACTGCAGGGTTAGCTCATCATCAAATTTTCACACTTCTTAGGAAATCAAAGTATCAAATAGCAAGAAATTTCATCTTGGCCTGAGAAGCAAAGAGAAAAAGAAGTTCCAGAGCCAACATTTATCTCACCGATCAGGTC
>JAODJW010000036.1:15664529-15676634 GCA_026777045.1 Hyperopisus bebe | reverse complement strand
TCCTAGCTGACAAAAAGAATGTGAAATATTTAGAGATCTTCTGGAGGAGAAGCACCTTACCCAAATGGATAAAGGGTTTTAATTATCACATTAACAAAGAAGCTACCCACCCATGTTCCAAAACTACTTCTCAAGTATAGGGTTGCGGTGAACCTGGAGCCTAACCGACACCCCCTTGACAGGACGCCATTACTTCACACTGCACACACACAAAGTAAAATTAAATATTTCAGTCAAGCCCTAATAGAAATTTGTTTTAAACGAAACACTGTTTCTAAAAAACGTAAAAAACAAAGAGGGGGTAAATCAGCTCTGGAGCTAAAACAAAATCTGCTGTTCCCTGATTCCAGCTAGACTGATACAGATGTGAATGTCAGCATCAATGCTGATCTGCACTTTTGAATACTAGCTTTCTCCACGAGAGGCAGAGGCATTCCAGTAAACATGTAAGTGGACCTGTAGGTCCTTAAGGGGATGCGGGTGTACTGCTATACACTCATACTGGTGCTTTAGTCTACATGACCCTAGCTGAAGTCCCTCCTGGCCCCCTCCCAGTGTAGTTTGACCCCATGGAGGAATTATCAAGTATTGGGTAGCACTAACAGTAGTCCAAATCCCAAAGGTAGGAAAAGCAGCTTCACCTGGTTCAACTTCCCCACCCTCTGAGGAGTAAAATTACACACAGAACTTGCTCTACTGTACCACAAGGACTTAGTGGCATGTCAACATACCAGAACATTCCGTTCCCAGGCTATTATGCACCATCCAACGGTTCTTAGAAAATCCAGTCCTCATCTGCGCCTAAGTGAGAGGTACATTGTCCGTTTCTGTTTCAAGGTGATGTTTACCAGTATAAACCACCACCACGACTCAGGGTGACATTTTCTCTCAACACAATGAAAATCACAATCAAACAAAATAACCATCTATGTGTTGCAAGGACACAGATCCACTAAGCAGCAGAACTGCATGAGGCTTAGCATAAAGGCTGCTCTTAATAAACGCTTAAGTGACCGAACAATAAAGCTCCCTCTCGTCCTTTTTACCTCCTCCTCTTCCCTATTACCTCTCCTCTCCCTCTATACCCCCACCATCTCCCAAAAATTCCATTCTCCCCCCTCATTCCTCTCTCATCATCCCTTTTAATCTCCTCCACTTCGCATCCTCTTCTTCTGGCTCTTGTCCTCCGTTACTCTCATTCAACCCTCTCATCCTCTCCTTACCACCCTCTCCCTTTCTCTCTCTTTCTCCATCGCCTCTCCGGATCCCTTTGCCCCACATACACTGTTTTGTGACTCCATCTTTTCTGCCCTAGCAGCAGAAAGGGCAAAAATAGCATTTGTTTAGAGACCCAATACCAAAGACAGCAAAAGCAGAGCTGGGACAACAGGGACAATTTTTAGGCTTCTCTCACATGCGGCCAGGCGCAACAGAGACACGGGAGAGAAGTAATTTCCACACTCAGGTATCACAGCTCAGCATTTTAAGCCCTGCAAGCTGCCCGTGAGTGGCTGCAGTCCATGTAATTACAGTTTAAAGTTTCCCCGTTGGACTCGGCTTGAAATTAAAGTGGGTGGAGGGTGGGGGCAGCATGAGAACATCCTTTTCAGGCTCTGCTGCTTCTGGACATCTCCTTGTGGCACTCGCTGGGTAACATGCTCAAGAGAGGTGAGTCATTAACAGCATGACTAGGATTTAAGCATGACAGCCACACAAAACTGAAAGAACAGTAAGAAGTGCATCAGAGACAGACAGACGTGTCGAAAGATGACACAAAATCGATTCACCCACAGGCTGCAGAGAGATACTGAGTTACAGCCATTAAAGACAATGACTTACTTATTGTGAAGATCTAGGCCCCCCTTTGTCATTACACATTGATGGTTTTGCTGTGATGATTCTCAGAATTTAGCTAAATCATGCCATTACTAAAGAAAGATGCTGTTCTCACTTTCAGTCCCGGTGGATTTCCGGGGTATCCTTTTTCCACTGCCAGTTCCTTCAGCAGAAAAAGGCGGGTCAAAGTAAAACTAGGAGGTGCAGTGCTGCTTGCATGCTGTCTGAGAGATTAACTGTGACACTGTCAGTCACTACATTGTTATTGGGCCTTGGGAACACAATAGAAAATACCTTGCGAGCAAATCTGTTTTATCAGAACAGACGCTGCTATATTGGCCGCAAGTGATGCGTGGTGACAGTTCCTTTCTTGAGTGCCGCACTGGGACTGAAAGGACGTCTGACTTATAAAGTAAAAGCAAGCAGGCTGGATTGAAGCCCCATGTACCTGACATACAGCTTGAGCTCTCAAACTCAAATCTCTCAACCCAGGAAAGGTGTTCCCCTGAATATCAGACTCAGAAGCTCATACACCACAGGAACTCGATTAAACAAACCTGTTCTATAAAAACTGCTCATTAAGAGAAAACAAAAATTATTTTCCCTGTGGCTTCCCATGCTATCATTTTTAATTTATTCTACAGCTTGCATATCTTAGTGCTCAACTAAATTATATTGAGCTCACCTTAATGCACCATGGAATGGTGTGAAATCTATGAAATTGTCCTTTATATCTCTTAACAAATCCAGATTGTATAAGGATTTTCACCGTCACTGTCCCAGTAACGCTGGAAGTGATGGCTTGAAAATTGTCACAACTCATCAGGGAGGTTCCTCCCTCAGATGAAAGCGGTTCATGGCAAGGCAGCACGAACAGCGAGAATCGGCAGCGTGCATTTGTGGCATTCAGGGACGTTGTCACATCTTGCATGTGCTAAGCAGAATTGACAATGAATCATTCATGAAAACACAAATGGTTTTCTGACTTAAAAAAAGCATGATTTTGTACACCTTATAAAAATGAATGGCATGCACAATTGGGATTACAGCAGTAGAAACAGCCTCCAGGATACCAGTGCATGCACACCTGCACATAGATACATTCCCAGACCATTAAAAGCAAGGGAAAAGAAGGCAGGAACACATTTCAAGGGTCAAAGGTCATACCTTTGTAACACTCCCTGAGGACAAGTCAGGCCATTTCCTCTTCCTACGTGATTCCCATGTCTCATTTTCAAGCTGCTTTAAATGAAGTGGAAACACCTTCTGTTCACATAATACAAATTTCCACCATGAAAAAGACACGGAGATTGATCAGAACCTGTGAAAAATGGAAGAATGAACATTAGAAGGATGATGTTCCGTTGTTTTAATGCAGACTGAGCACATTGTAACACAGATCAGTAATTTTCATTTGATAAGTTTGATCTCAGCAGATGTCCTTTTTTCAACTGGTTGAGAATATGTATTAATATTTAAGTTTTCTTTGTGTGCTTCTCTGCACTTGGATGCTTCCTGCAATAAGACATTGGCTTGCAAGTCCCTGGAAAGGTCACATCAGCCACTGCTGAAGGGGCTGCTTATATCAAGAAAGCGAAATCTGGGGATGAAGGGATGGGGGGCCTGCTGTGGTTACAAGGTGAGCAGCTCAATGGTGTTTTTAAATTTCCTTCTGAAACTACTGTTTAAAATATAGTTTTTTAAAATCAAGGTACATACATGTGATCACAGGGACTCTCCGGAGACCCCAGCAGAGCCAAGCCAGCAAGTGTAGCTGTTAAAATGAGCAGCACCTTTGTAGCCTTCACTGATTAAAGGTGGAAGATGATGGATCAGTTAGCCAGATTCAACTACGATTTAAAAATATGCTGTGGGCAGTCTAAAGCCATCTACAGCAGGGGTACATAAACTTCATACACTGCATACCAGCTCAGAATGTATAGCGCTCTCCACATACCACCATTATGATACTATGCTTGATCGTAAAGGACAATACACTAGGTAAGAACTTCTGTTATTTTTCACTGCACAAGGATTAGTGTTTACATTTTCTCTCTCTGTAGAAGCGTTTGCTGCATGTTGGGTTGTTGTACAGTACTGTGGGTTGCAGCTTCGTCATACTGTTTCTTACGTTTAGTTTTTAGCTGTTTAATTACATTACTAGAGTCAAAGGAACCTGTTTTTCTACCTCCTCTTGATAGTTTAGTAGAGTAGTTTGCAGTCCGCTATGCTTTGGTTTAAGATCTGAATCTGATACCGATACTGAGACCCAGCGCTTACAGGCCTCCACAATGTTCCATGAAGCTGCCTATTGCAGGCCATCAGACCAAAAGCATTAGATATTAGTATAAGTATCATTGCATCCCTAGAGTACAATACAGTTACATGACAACCATGGATAGAGGCTTAAGGCCACACAATGCCCTTGGGTCAACCTGCCATGTATGCCTCCTCTATGCCACGCTCGGATCAAGGGGCATGAGTTGAAAGTGACGTAGCTCAACTGCCTCGCGTCCCGGCATGGCGCCATGTCGGTTCTACTCCATCCGTTCCATCCAATGTGGACAAAAACGCGGTGCTGAAGCAGCAGTGATGGAAAATGATGGCCTTTTCAGGTGGTTGGCCCATGGAGATGGTAATAAAATGCAGCACCACCACTAAAGGATGGTGGCAGATAGACGGGAGCAAAGACAGAGAGTTAATGGAGCTCGTCGTGAGACGGGAGTTCATAGCCGTAGCCGACAAATCGTTTCCCCCTTGCCAGGCCCACGTGGGGCCGCGTGAGACCCAGCGTTTACAGGCCTCCATAATGTTTCATGAGCCTGGCTATTGCAGGCCATCAGAGTCACAGCGGCACCCACAAACCCTAGGAATGGAGACCGTCTTTATAGTTCATGGCTGAGTAGAGACAGGGCTCTCTTAATGTGGAAATAAAACAAGGCTGCCTTAATGTACTTTCTAAGCAGCATGCTTGTGAAGTGGGGGAAGGGGGTGGGGCGTCCGAGAGAAGGCCCAGAGGTGGCCTGTAAAGTAGGCAGAGATAAAGAGCAGGCCCTGTTTGGTGTAGCGACACCACAGGCCCCAAGGGGAAACCGTCTAGCTGGACATCTGCACTTAGGACTGAGGGATGGGGGCACGACCCTCAGACAGAAGCACCTCCGGGATAATAAACTAGGACTAGTCAAATACATTCAAAGCATCAATGAAGAATGTGTCCATCAAACAGACTAATATCAGATTTTGCAGCTTACAGTGTTCTTCATCAACACAAAAGCGGAGTCAAAGTGAAGCCCCCTTCAATATCAGAGTCTACAGCAATGACGCGTTTGACAGAGAGGGGGGTTTCCCACCCCAGGCAGGGCACTCGCAGTGAGTCCATGGGACAGGCCCAACTCATAAAACTGCTGCCCCCCCCTGACAATGGTCATTCAAGGAAGGTGGTACCCAGCAGAGTAGGACATGGTATGGGCACACACTCCTTCTACAGAGCAGCTTGTTGGGGGGGGTGGAGTGGTTGTCTGCCTGCCTATACCTAAACAGGGCTGGAGGCAGGGGGCCACAAGCTCTGACGCGGTGGGGTGCTGGAGTACTGGAGGTATCAGGCAGTGAGAATCAACTGTCAGGAAAATCTTATTTGAAAGCTTGAAATATTTAAGTCACATATGTCCTGACAATGCAATAATACTATCAAAGAAGTAAGAATACTTTTGGTTATCTTACCATCTTTATTAAGGAGGATGAAAATGTAACACTTTACCAGTAATATGGAATACATACAAAAGTCAGTGCACTGCCTCCATCTAGTGGCCTATTTGTGAGTTTTGTGTTAAAGGTCTTAAACCACGAAAACATTAAGTATACAGATGCTCTTTGCTTCACAATCGTAAACAACTTAATGATCTTTTGACAGTATGAGGTGCGAAAGTGGTAGTGCTGATGTGCTGTATGATACTTTCCACTAATGACGGGCGATGGCAGCATCCACACAGCCACGTTTTCAGTCTCTGCAGCAGACACGAACGTGAACATTCATACAGAGTTTAACAAGGTACTGTATGGTGTTTTTAACCAAATAATCTTGTACGCCTTTATTTACTTTTCAGTTACTGGTATTTAGTTAGTTACAGTAATTTTTTACTTAGTGACAGTAGATATTTGCTCATTTATTTATCATATATTTATATCGAACTTACGATATTCTCCAATTATGATGGGTACATCAGAACGAAACCCCATCGCAAGCCGTGGAGCACCTGTATTTGAAGCATATATTTGTCCAGCCAATGAAGACAATCAGAAGTGACCTTGAGACAGCTTGTATGCAAGTTTGCATGTCTAGCAGCTAACGTGCGTGTGTGTGTGTGCCTGCTTGTTTGGAGCCTCCATCGCCATGAGCAGTGTTCCGCACTCTGAAATCACTGCTAATGACGGATGAGCATCTGCTGCTGGTGAAGTGGGAGACTGCAAAGTTTGCCAGCTGCCAGAACAATGAAGGACGAACCATGGAGCAGCTCTAGACCTTGAGCTGGGGTTTTCTCATACCTATGGGGGGAGACATAGTCTCTGTCTAGCCCCAGAGTAAGGGGGCAGATCTCAGGACATCTCACTCAGGCTAGAGTCAGAAGGAGTCTCTATCTTGATCGTGGTTTATTATTATCGTGAAATGGAACAAATACCCACTTATTTTGCCCACAGCTCCTTTGGGTGCCCTGTCCTCTTCAACTGCCTGAGGATGATTAGACCTCACACACATCAGTTGCAGGATGGAGAGGTGCAGGGAGAGCAGGACTGTGCAGCACTAACGTTGACTGTGAGGAGCCACAGCACCTGACCAGTCCTCTGTATCTATCGCTGCTTGCTTGGAAAAGTCAAATTAACATGCAGACTCACAGGTCATTTGATTGATGGACAGTCAAATCCAGCAGGAAAGACGAGTAACATGAGTTCCGTGGAGGCAGTCTTGAAAATCATGCCATACTTGTCTTTTTGTTTTCATTTCTCCCCACAAGGGGGCGTCAGTTACAAATATTTTGCGAAATATAGAAAAAACACACAAAAAGTAATGATGGTACTTTAAAAACGAACCACCATCCCTTATAATTACTGCTGGCAAGTTTGTCCTGTGCTAGTGGACAGCTACACATGGCAGCCCAAATAGCATTTTGAGGTTAACGTGCAAGAAAATAAACACAAAGTTCTTTCTAAGGCATGAGCAACATGCGGAGGACATTATTGGCATCAAGTCTACCCATCAGGACAGAAGGCCTGCTCCTTCTGTCCAGGGCCTCTCGACCAAACGTGTTTAACAGGATTAAACATGAATAAAAGGGCCTGACTTCACCCCACACCAGGAAATCCATTCCTTCCCCCATATTACAGGTTCACCGTTTAAGGTACCACTACAGGAAGATATAATGGACAAATTCATTTAATACGAGTGCACTGGACTCACTGACAGCCCAGATACGCAGTCCCGGGAAGGCATGGGGGGGGGGGGGACAACAAAACAGACAGAGAGTGGGAGGTGGAGGGCCCAGTTATGACTGGCTGCTCTGATTCTGTCTCTGCACACCCTGACCGGTGGAGCTCAACAGCAGCAGACTGCTGAACGAATAGAAAACTGTGGGGTTAATAAAATCACCTGGGCCAATGCCATGTACTTCCAGACAATGAACCAGGGGCATTAGTGTCTTTGCCAGGAGCTGTTATTATATGAAGTTTCCATATCTATCTTTTCCCAGGGATAATCTATCTGCACTGCAGCTGGAATAAATCCACCAGACTTTAGGAGGGAATGTTTGCTACCAGCCTCTGTTGGTGCAACCAGCATAAGTGCAAAACAGCCTTCCCATCTGAAACCTTATACTGTTCAACTGCACCAAAAAACAGACACATTAGCTCAGAAGCACTCCCATGCAACACACACACTGACCACCACAGACTGCCATCACTTCCTTGGGTAATTATTAAAGTGCTTCTGGAGCCAGGCCCATTGAGGCATCAGGTGAATGAGAGAGATGCATAGGCACATGCACAGAAACACACGCATACACACACATAGACACACACCGGCACATAAACACACACTAGACATAAAGGTCTCCACAAAGCTGCAGACACATACATTGGGGTATATGATATCACACAGAAACACTCACATAAAAACATTTTCTTTCCAGCTTACTTTAAGAAGTTGCAATTCTGATTGAGCTTTACAGCCAAGGAGTGTCATTCTGGGAGGATCTGAGAGAATAAATCACCCACTACTGAGCTAAAACGACTCATTGTTCAGAGAGAGGTTGGTGGGATCAAAATTTAATCGGACCGGATGTCAAAAAAAAAATAAATAGTCCTGACCCCCCCACCCATAGCTCCTTCTGTGGAGAAAAACAGAATTAAAGATTAGATATATGGGGGCATATGAAGTGAGATGGGAGAGAAAAACACTGAGAAATGTCCCTGTGGTATTAATACTTCAAAAACATTACACTTTAGAAATTGACTGCCCTCATCTATTAGATGTTCAACTGGAATTTTCACCCGTTTGTCTGAAATGGCGCCACTCGGCAGTCCCTCCCGACCCACCCCCACTCCGGTATCAATCAACTTCCCATTTTTTCCTCAGAGGAAGAGAGAATATAACGGCTGTTCCTGAGCCATCTCCACAAAGAGGCCATGAAATCACCAGGAGATGTGGCCCTGCAGCGGCAGCCCACCAGTCAAGGCAATGATGCTGTGTCCAGCACCCAGCCAGACAGGACATTCCACCTTCCTTCATAAACCCATTAAACCCTTATGGCCTTCTGACAATCCATTTTTCTCTGTGTGTCACTTTATTTTCTCATTTCCAGATAATCAACCTTTGTTTCAATCAGTTTAAATATGACAAAACTGGGTGATATCATCGTTTCTCAGTGACACCTTTTAACTTCTTCCAGTGATGACAAAAAATTATTTTAGAATGCAATGCTTCTTCAGACCAGCACTGTAAGGGCAAAACTGGCCTAATCAGCTCCAGCTCCGCAACAACAGCCTCCTTCTGAGATGAGTCAGAAGGTTCACCTTGACAGGCTGCCTACTCCTGGGTGGAAGGTGTGGTGCCTACAGAGAGTCGGAGGATGATTACCAGATGGCAGCCAGAGGCTGAACACAAGAGGAAGGAGCCATGACAGAGGTTTCATCCTACGGCTTTCGTATTCACACACACAGGATATCCAGGACAATTTGTTTTCATGGATGCTGCATTATTTCAAAAGCCAATGGATGAACCAAAACATCCTTTGTCACATTTACATAAAAGGGCTTATGAGGAGAATTGCTTCCCTCTGGTGGACATACAGTAGAATGTCATAGCATACAAAAACATTAAAAACCAATACCATTTTTCATTCTGGTTATAAAAGGCTAAATGAGTTCAATAAAAGTGTTGAAATGTACATCACTTTGTGCAAGTTGTTGTGATGTGACAGTGCCATGTCCTTGAGCATGATCAAACCCTCCAATATTATACTGAAGGCACAGGAAAAATCAGACCCCAATTCCCTTTTCACTGTGTTAACCAATCTTCCAAACAATTTTCAAGTCTTTTATTATCCCTTGTTTTGAAACAAAAAAAATAGTCACATTCACCACATCTCCTGTTCCTTTATTTTCTTTAAGATGGTTCTGTTAACAAAGTTGTTGCGCTGCATCTTCAGTCAGTGAGCTGAGCTACTTTTACATGTCTTCTGTATCAATCTGGGAGTCAGGAAAGACTTACATTACTGGCCTACAATCGACCCCCACTCTCAGTGAGGCCTGCTCCTCCAGACATTAAAATCAGGGAAGATGGGAGATGTATGTGTGGTAGAGCTCTAAATGGGATTTGATCATTTCACCATGCCATAGATAATGTGCCCTGTGAAGAGGTGGGCCAGGGGGCACTCTGGCAGAGACATGACATACGGCAGAACAGGAGTAGTGCTGACACTGCAAATGCAAAGTGAACAGTGTGTATACTCCCTGCAGCTCCTACAAGCAAACTAAATAATGCCTTTATTAATTCTCCATCACTGGCAAATTCGAAATGACTCAATCTGAAAGGACAGAACGTCATGTCAAATACATCTAAAATGTAAATCAATACAACTGAAAGCAGAAAGACATTTGACAAGGCTCTCCCCTGAAACTCTCCATTTAACACACAGGTGCTGGAAGAGTAGGGTCAAAGGTCAAAAGGGGCCCTTTCAATGAGCTCATTATAACATTCTGCAGCAAGCAAATTATGAAGAGCCCACAGGGTTATGCACAGGATCCAGGCAAGTCTAATGATACATTCAATAAATTTAATGAGCCATTGCAGCATTACATTATATCCACACGAGCTCATCTATTCACTGTGCATCTGAGTTAAGGCATTTCTCAGCAGAATATATCCATACATACAATACACCCAATACACAGAATACACTCATCCTGCATACATGTGCATGATGCTACACAGCCTGTCTGAGCTTCTCAATTTGCATGGGATTTCATCTGTCAATATAATTTAAAATTGCTGGTTGATGCATTTATTCATATCCAGATTTTTATGCGGATATTGGGGGATGGGAAATGGCAATTTAACACACTTAACGAAGCAGAATAGGGTAGCCTACCCCATCACCCACAAATGTACACTAACGCTCACGTTTATTAGTAAGAAAATTTCTGCCATGGGTGTGCCTACACTGAAAGAGGATCAATATTGGCATTAAAAAAATTGTGCATTCAAAAAAGAATAAATTCCATCCTTATTATTGTGGAGGGAAAGTGGGAAAGGTACAGGTAAAAAAGATAAAAATTGGATTAAATTTTAATCTTTATACCAATAAAAAACTGACGGCCCCAATAAATATATAATCTCTCTCACTGTCTTTTGTCTGCCTTTATTCTTGTCTCTGGGATTTGTGTTGAGATAAATCAATAAGCAGGCCCTGGTGCTAATTAATTAAGTTTATTTTGTATTCTAAGAGTAGTCTGTAAGGGGTTTATAAGACCCATGCAATGCAATGTCATCTCACCTACTGTGTATTCATACCTTTTGCCCTATGCAGCCTAGGACTGGTTTCAGGCCCCTCTATGACCATATCTGTGAAAAGTGGTTCTAACTTCAGTGAAGGTTTATAAGACAATATATAGACACTCAAAGGTAACTAGGTTGTATTATTATTATTATTATTAATATTAATATTATTATTATTGTGTTCTACTTCTAAATACAGCCTTAAAAGTGTGTACTAACAGGACTAAATAGTTTTCAGGTTCCTTCCTTTGGACATTTGCACTCTGAGTGTCTGATCAGCTTTACACTGAGATTTCCAAAAAAGAAAAGCATATTTTCTCAGACTGACTACCTTTTGTCCATGTTATTAGATCAGAACTTTTACTGTTTCTGGCTATTTTGTAAAAGGCTATTTTGTACCATTTAAAAAATAAGGTTCCCTTGTGCCACTTATAAACGGTAGTAACTCATCAATTAATAGAAAGAAACTATGACTCCGCTATAACTTGTTTAAAATTGTCTGTTAATGATTTATAAATTGTTACAACCTAAGTAATAACCTGCATATAAACCATTCAGAAACCCTTTGTAAGGTAATCTTATAACAACGTGTGACTGGCAACTTGTTTCCCTCATGTGGGAAAAAGGGGGGATTCAATAAGGGGGGACATGATCCAGGTATATAAGATTCTAACAGGTTTGGATGCTGTTCAACCAAATAGTTAATTGAATATTGGTTCAAATAAAAGAACTTGTGGACATACGTGGAAATTAGCAAGAGGTCATTTTAAGCTGGATTTGAAAAAGCACTTCTTTGCAGTACAGTAGTTAGAGTATGGAATACAGTGTTTCCCCTAGGTTTACAGCTTTTTTTTGGGGTGGGGGGGGAGCAGACAGACATCGACAGGATTCATGGTGTTCATGTGTTTCTTTTAATGATAGCAGTCAAAAACAGATTTTTTTTCTGCTTTTCAGGTGGTTGACGCGACATTTTCCGACGCGCGCTCTCTGTCTGCTGGTGGAAGTGTGCTCACCTGTGCGTGCGCGCATGTGTGGAACTCCGGAATGCGCGATACAGAGAGCAGAGGAGAATTGTAAACACGCGACGATGTAGATGACTGATGTAGAGCAGGGGTGGCCAATCTTATCCGCAAAGGGCCGCTCTGCATGCGAGTTTTCGCTGCAGCTCCCTAATTATATTACTAATTAGAGGACTGATTGGCTGAGGAGTCCTCACACCTGGG
>JAODJW010000036.1:15653825-15664429 GCA_026777045.1 Hyperopisus bebe | reverse complement strand
ATATGGATCCCATGTCTGCAAAACTAACATTTTAAATGAAATATTGATAGCTAATCGAAATCGAATCGAATCGAAACCATAAAAATAACAATTGAACCGAATCGCCGAATTGGTCACAATACCCAGCCCGAGTGGACATTGTTTTAATTTTGTCAAATCCAGTAGGTATCCTAACCGTGTGTCCTCTGTTGCCTAACAAGCAGGAGGCCTCCCAGTGGCCCTGATCAGAAGATGGATAGATGGATGGCAGGATCCAAAAGATTTTCTAAAATGTAATGGGTGAAAATCACGACTGATCACGCAAGCTTTCGAATATTCCCATTTTTCATAAAATTCTCTTATTTATACTACATGGCCTACTAAGAAGCATTCTGACAGACACCCAAATCAAACAGTCCCCATGAAGGAAATATTACATCTCCAGATGGAAAAAAAAGAGTCTAATGTTTTTCCATGCAATGCCACATCTGGCTCTTTGAAAGATACTTCTGTTGGGGTTTTTATTATATTCCTAATGTCCAGTGGTTGATTTTGGACACGTATACTTTTCTTTAGCGCAATAAATCATTTTTTGGATTTCCAAGAAATCTACCCCTACACACATGTTCTGGCCCATAGGTATGATCAGATTTAAGCATTCTGCATTAGACTGCTCTAGGTCCAAGGAAGCCTACCCTGAACTGACACTAGCAAGAAATGGTGCATCTCAGATCAGACTCTGGGATTACACATGTAGGTGGACGTCCAGAAGAGGAAGATCATTCTCTCCACGAAGCTGACATGGTGTCACACCAGTAATGCTAACAAAGATAGATCTGCCATAATGTGGTTAACCCCCCTGTTGTGAATGGAAGTATCCAGGGAACGGCCACATAGGCAAACCTGACTATTCCTGAATCTCTCAAGTGGAATAAATCTGCCACCATGGGCTGGCCAGTGCCTCCCAGCATGACATACCACATATGCTTAGCGATCGATATATGACAAACACAAAGGTCAGACAAATATATGACCAAATTTAGTTCCCAGGACATCATACGTTAAAGGACAATAAACGCCCTTTACCTCCCATGGATGTCACCAAGATTCACCCCCCTCCCCAGAAAATAAAACTAGACTTCACAGTCCTTGTCAAAGGCAATCTTTAGATTTGCACTATTTGGATTTTATGGTCTCATTTTTGTTGCCATGACACTAAGCTTCATGACAATGAATCCCAGCTTTAGGAGATTGTTAAGCCAATAGGATGAAAATTTTTCCAACCCTGTTTCAGCAGCACAAGGTGAAAATCTGAAGGTTGCTTCAGCTCCAGAAAATGCGCATCTCCATCAGCTTCACTGACAGCTGAAGCCTCTTGTGTAGGGTCCAAAAACAAGCATATCTGGCTCGACAGCTACAACATCTGTGATATAAATTTGATGTCTATACTTCAACTTTAGTATTCACCTGTTGCCAAGGTTCTTCGCTGAATTTAAGCACCTTAAAGGGTTTTGCAGCGGCTGAGCAGGTGTTTGTCTTTGTCTGTCAAATCTTCTAATACTGGCGTCCATCTGTCTCCCTCTCTTCGCTTTCTTGCCCTGTCCTCTCTTTGTTATATTTTATTCTGACACATACCACAGTTATGTGCCATTAATCAGACCCCCATGTATGAGAGTTGAATGCTAAATCCCTTTCCTGTTTTTCCTCAACCGCACAACAGAAAAGGACACATTAACCTTGCAGGCTGCTTCCATTTCCCTCCCTGAACTCAGCAATACTGCAAGAAGGAGAAGTTCCCCAATTGTCTTGCCTGCAAGTTCCTCCCCTGAATGATTGTGTGAGCGTGTGTGTGTGCATTTGTGTGCGAGTGTGTGTGTCTGCGCACACACACACTTGTGTGCCACTGTGAGGCAGTTCCCGCTATGCTATAAATAAGCTCAGGCTGTAGTGAGAAGCAAAGGCCTGTGGAGGAGAGTGACAGCAGAGGGCACACTGGCCTCCCACTCCATGAGAGGTGTAAACTGAAACCAAAGCCAAATCCAATAAGTCTGCAGAGCATAACCACACAGCGCAAGAGACAGCAGAACACTATGCTGTAGATGTTTACACACATCAGACTGACCTAAAACCTGAATGGGAAAAGAATTCTGAAAAAAAGAAATGTGTAAACCCATAGAAAAAAGTTCTTTGGTTAGAGCGAGTGCAAATACCGGCTTTTCCAAGGTCAGACAAGATGTGTGCATCATCTATTCGCATAGATCGATTTTTTTCCTGAATCTCAGTAATGTATGAAATCTGAAACTATATTCTAAACAGTCAAGTCCTTTTGAAACCCCATGGAAAAAACATGCTGAAAGTCGAGCCGTTTTTGTGAAGCTTCCCACTCACAGAAGATCCTTTCTGCTTGTCTTGCTAAAGTTTTTCAGCCATGGCAGAATAATGAAAACCACGATGTTCTTACCTTGAACCTGGGCGCATGTGTATTGAGGGCAGAGGAGGAAGATGACAGGGAGGATATTAAGGAACGTCTTGGGCAGGAGGGCAGTGGGCACCTTGCTGTCCCATCTGATGGCCATCGCAACATCAGGAGCTGAGGCAGAAATGGTTCAGGTCATGAAGGTCATAAAGCATCGAGCTTAGCTGCACAGCTAAGCAGGATTGCTGTGCTCCTGGACTAAAGGTTACACAAAGGTGCTCTAAAAACAACTAAAAGAAAAAACAAGCAAAAGTGCCTTTGCATTGATGGCCATCCCAGCTGCTCATGAAACTGGTTTCATCTAAAAAAACAGAAAAAGTGTGGAATAAACAATGAAACTGTTTTGTTAGTCATACTCCGAGTATATCAACATGAAATGCAAATTCTCCATTCAGAATGAAACATTCATTACACAAAAGCTTTTAATCAGCTAACAATACATCAGAAATTATTGATTTGAAGAATTTGTGCAGGGACAAAATTTACTGCTGCTTTCATACTTAATGAAGTATTATTTCTAAATCTACATCCAGTGTATACAGCATTTGTAGATTAAGTACTGTATTGGCAGATTTTACATTTCTGAATAATTGTAGTGCACAAAATACAGTTTTGAGCCAAAACATTATGACCACCCCCAGATAAAGCTAATCATGTTGACTATTTTGTAAAAACCGTGTGTGTCAAGATACGGGGTATATTAGACTGTCAGTTAACTTGCAGTTGATATACTGAGACAGACAGAAAGACCACAAACTGCTGACAGGGTGCTGATCAGCCAAGATTCACCAATGCTATCCAATGTGGTACGAAAGAACAGAAGGACTTCTGTCATACAAATGGCAGATAATTTTAATGATGGTCTCAGGAGTAATGCTTGTGGTAACAGTATCCTAAAACATATACAGTTATGTGAAAAAAAATGGGATACCCCACGAAAACCAGTATCTTCTTTACCATAGCCTGTCTTATTTAAACCTCAGACATTTAGTTTAGATTGCTCTTGATTGTTGATATGAGTGGTATCACCATGGTGAGATCCAAAGAGCTCTCTAAGGCCTTCAGAAAGAGTCTGGGAAGGGATATAAATAGATCACAAAAGAATTCAAAATCAGTCATTCCACTGTCTAGAAAATAATTTACAAGTAGATAACATTTAAAACAACTGCCAACCGGAGATGCATCAATCGACCAGCCAGGGATCGGAATCGGACAATTTTCAGCGTCCGTTTTACGCATCCACCACACATCATATGCACAGCGGCGCAGGCAACAGCCTCACTGCTGCCTGCACACTCATAGTTACACGCTAACATGTTAGTGTGGAAGTTCTCCACTGTAAGTGAAGACAACACAAAGCTTACAGTCTGTAATACAGTGGAAACCGCTTATAGTGATAACATCTGTCTGGGTGAAAGTGATCAGTATAAGTGAATAATCATTATATTTGTTTTTTTTGTTTCTTTTTCTTGGTCTCAGGCTGATTACCATCTAATTGACATTTGTATATTTATTACATGGATATAAGGTAATAAAATGGACAGGCAGCTATTTACTGAAATTTATTGACTCTTTAAAAATAAAGTTCAGCTGTTTCAACAGCATTTCAAATTACAATACTGCACAAACTAAATTACTGAACTGTGTATAATTCAAATATGCTACAATACAATATAGTACTGTACATAAAATACAGCTTATTGTAGTTTCACTGCTGCATCTCTCTTTTGGCAGTTCATCATAAGCTTCGAGAAAAGCATTGAGAGAAAATAACTTTCCGTTTCCCATCAAGTTGCTAAACATTCAGCATTAGCCTCAGGTAGCCTAGCAAGGCAGACACGGATAGGTTACCGTAAAGCAAAGTAGACTTATCAAAGTAAAGCTACAAAAAGAATTACTGTCGTTTTACTTTTCTCCATATGTTTCCATGTATAAAAAACCCTAAATGAACACTGTACTAGGTAGTGAACTACTTGATTACTATAAGCAAATTATTTAAATAGCATTTGTGCCAAGATTTTTGACATATAAAAGCGGTTGATCACTCTAACCATAATCACTATAACCAGTTTCCACTGCACAAGTAAAGTAAACCAAGGGGGAACCACCACGAAAACCTGGTGAAACATAAGGTAAACTTTAAACTTATTTTTAAACATATATTACATAATCTTAAAAAGGAACAATCATTAAAATTGCAAAGCTAGCTAAGGTTTTTTTCCTATGACAAAGTAAAGACATTTTAGCAAAATTTTTTACTCCTATGCTATAATGTCCATACAGTATGAAGGTATGAAAAAGCCTGATCTTAATCTAACTTACTTAATCTTACTAGCGATGTAAGATTCAAGATTCAAAGCGTTTATTGTCATATGTACAGTAGAAAAGCGCATTTCTCTGTGCAATGAAATTCTTACTTTGCTGTCCACACAAAAATGCCGAGGTACATTATAATAGAAAAAAAATGAAAAATAAAATACTGCATAAGAACTGTATGTGCATAAAATGTGATGTTGGTATTAATATTACTGTACACCTATTATTATATGGAAGAGTATAGTACACTTCAGTTTTATTTGGAGGTTTCTAACCTATAGACTTTTTTATTTTAAGTCGAGTAAAAAAAAAAAAACGAGAGAGAGAAAGGTCAATGTTGTGGGGAATTTAAACATAACTAAAATTTGTTTTGTTATTTAAATCTGTTGCACCTGCTCATGTTTGGTAAAGTAAAGCATATTAGATAAAGCTGGGTGTACAGCAACTCATTTTCAGTTCATTGTTATTTGTATCTCTTTCCAGTCACAGAGCACTTTATTTTGAGGGTTGTTTAAGTGAGAGAAGATCCTGTCACAGTGCAGATTGGGGGAAATTGTAAAGTTTAACCATTTATTTTTTTAAGAAAAAACTGCATTGAAGAAATTTGATTTTTGTTTGTATATGCTGTCAATTATAGTTCTTAGAAAGAATCAGAATCGGCAAAAATCAGTATCGGCATGTCATTGTTGCATAAAAATCGGAAATCTTTATCGGCCAAGAAAATTGCAATTGATGTATCTCTACTGCTAACATGGCCAATTCCCTCCCTAGCAAGATCAGCCCAAGAGCAGACCACATGATGCTTAAATATGTTTCAACAATCCTAGAATATCATCACAGGACCTACAGGAAGCTCTTGCCGCAGTCAAAGTTCATGCCATCTACCATCAGAACAACACTGCACAATTTTGAATTTCATGGTAAGTATACAAGGAGAAAACCCTTGCTATAAAATACAAAATATAAGGGCAAAACTAAAGTTTGCCAG
Source organism: Hyperopisus bebe (assembly GCA_026777045.1). NCBI lineage: Eukaryota > Metazoa > Chordata > Actinopteri > Osteoglossiformes > Mormyridae > Hyperopisus > Hyperopisus bebe. The sequence continues at coordinate 15,658,670 of JAODJW010000036.1, read as the reverse complement.
ATGACACAAAGACAAAGATCAGGACTTCTGGAACAATGTGCTTTGGATAAATAAATCTACAATTATTTGGACATAGTAACAGAAGACATGTTAGGTATAAACCAAAGACAACATCTGAGCCGAAGAACAATACCAATTGTGACGCATGGGGTGGAAATGTCATGGTTTGGGGCTGTGTCTGTGCGCCATATGCAATACAAAGAGCAGAAGAGAATCGTAAACGTGCAACAGTGTAGAGACAAAAAAGACAAGCTGTTCTGTAAATAAGATAAATAGCATAAGGCTCTTTAGTTTGTTTAATAAAAGGAGATTGTATAGACCTGTTCTATAGGAAAGGTAACCTTAAATGACTTCTGGCGCTATATAGAAAATAAAATTAAATAAAATTAACTTGACCTTCAAGGGGGGCGGGAGGTGCCGTTGGGGGGGGCGGGGCGCCCCCCTAATATAATGGTAGGGGGAACACTGGTCCTCCATAAGCCCAGATCTTAATCCTATTGAACATCTATGGAAAGATCTGAAAATTGCAGTGTGGAGACACCACCCTTCAAACCTGAGACAGCTTGAGCAGTTTGCTCAGGAAGAGGGGGCCAAACTACCTGTTAGCAAATGCAGACGTCTCATTGTGAAGTACAGACACTGCTTGTTGGCACTGATTGTTGCAAAAGGTGGTACAACAAAATATAAAACTAAGGGTACCATCTTTTTTGTCCATGCCATTTTCATATATAAAATATTCAACAGAATCAATAATCAAAAGGAAAGTCGGATTTGTGTTAAATATGGAATAAACATTAAGGGATACTATTCATCAGTTTCAAATTATTTCAGAGATAGTTGTGTTTTTTTGTTTTTTGTGGAAGGGTACCAACAAATTTGTCCACGTCTGTATAAGGGAACATTACATTGGATATCTTAGGTTTGTTAAAACGCCACGTCTCTCAACTTATCATTTTCAATGAAACATGTGGGCTGTCTTTCAGCTCCTGCGTGAGACCGAGGGAGCACTTCATCCATTCAAAGAATGAAAGCCTCTTGTTCATCAAAAGGTCATCTGCAGAACTCAGCTTTTTAATACTGAGTAATAAATTGAATCAATGTGCAACTAATGTGTAGTACAGCTTGGGCTCAACCCAGTACAGAAGGTCTTCACCTGCACCAGCAGTAAAGGGTAAGGACAGCAGGGGCAGACTACCACTGGAGCGATGGAGAGAGCAAACTATTAGACGCAATATGCTAACACTAGTAGGGATAAACTAAAGAGAAAGGGAAAAGGGAATTTTCACTGAACTTTACAGAAACAGAGTGGGCATCCAAGTGGAATGCATGAGCGCCTGGTGGGTCATCACATGGGCAGGCCAAGGGGGACTCCATCTGCAGCGCTTGAGAGAGGCATCGAGGGCAAAAGGGGGAGGCGGGGCTGGCATGGATACACATCACACACAGATAACTGACACACAGGCAGTTAAGCACAGTAACATACAGCTTAGCGTTACAGAGCCCTTAAATTGTTTCAAATTATGTAGTATGGAATTACCAAGCATTGTAAAACACAATTCTAAAAAAAATCTGTGACAACATTACTAACATTTATGGCCCTACTGACACAAAACACCACAATATAAGTTCAATATTCAAAATACTCCTAACAAGCATGTCCTAAAAAAGTGTCACAAATGAATCCTTAGCAAAGCAGAGATAAATATTTACTAGAGGAGCAAACACCCATTTTGGAATTCAGCACTTCCCAAAACATTAAAGGTACTTTATCAAGGTGTTAGAACCATTAGCTCATGCTAACTAAATGAGGCAAAGTTGCACATGGCAGTCTGAAAGAAACCATACCGAAGAACAAGACAGAAACATACAAACCAACTGGACAAGTAAGCCATGAATGGCATGAGACTGGCTCCTAAGTGTCATCAGCTACATAGTCGTTTCACAGCCATACCAGAGTGAAGAGCTGAAAAATCAATAGACCTGCACTTCTAGTGGTCTCACCCATTCCTCCCGGAAGTGAATCATAAGAGTACATGCTCCCAAGAAATAAGCACTGTAGCAGTGCCTTAGTAAACTTGACCGCTTGTGAACAAATTGAGCCTGGACTAAAGCAAACTGAATGGCTAGTGGTTAGCATGCCTCCAGGTGCAATGCAAATTCAGTTTTGTGTCATATCTGATTTAGGAAACAGTCATAAACCCAAATGTTTCAAACAGGTTCAACCACAGCTAAATCCTGTCTATTTTTATTCCACTCACTGAGCTCAAATATTCTTTTTTAATCTGTAATTAAGCTGTGCTTATGTAGTGCTGTTTCGTTAAAGGGTTTTAATTCTGTTGACTGCAATCTTTCTGACATCAGTGTCTGAATACCATATAAAGTTCATTTAATCCCATCCCCGAGGCACTTTAATCTTTAAAATTTCTTAAACTTTATGAAATATCTATAAAGAGCCAGATTAATGTAACGTAATATAATGCAATCGACACATTCACCCTTGTTACTTTGTCAATACAACATTAACTCCTCCCTGTACTACCATACATTACTGCACTTTCACACCATGCTGATATAACCTTACCCTATGGCCATCTACCCTCTCACCCTTCAATATCTTACAGTTACTGCTCAGTCCCCCCCAGCACATTCTACCTCTAGTGCATCCATCCACCCCCGGTTGAAAAATGTGAGACCCCTCTCACATTGTTTCAGTCCCCCATAAATCTACACTGCCTGTAATTCTCCAAGTGTTACAATTTGCATCAGGAGTAATTAAAGATGCAGGCGAGAAGAGGGTGGCGTGCAGCTCATCCATATCCTAGTCCAATGGCAGGCCACTGCTGGATGGTGGCCCAGGAGGGACAGATTGGAGAGGAGTGTGGTGGTGGCCAAGCAGTCTTATGTTTGTAAGCTAGTGTCTTCCCCCCCTTCCCATGCCCTGCAGAATTCCCCATCATACAGGTCAATACAACCTCTAGCCATCATCTATAGCAGCAAGGTAAGTAAAAAAAAATAAGACACCAGGAAGCATGAGAAGAGGCTAAAGACGGGTCGCTATCCAGGGTCCTGAATCAGTAGCTTCCGGTGGACCCGGCTCAGTCTGAACACACTGTGTGCACTGGGTGAGGCACAGACATGCTGACAAAACGCAATTATGCAGGAGCCCTTAAGTGCCAAGAATAAAGGCACATAAAAATGAAATGCGGACATGTGAAGCAAATTCTGCTTTTCTGTAAACATAATGGTACTATGTGCTTCACAGTAAAAACTCTTTACAACTGTTCAACAACATACCTTCTACCCAGAAACATACCCTCTATGCAAAACTGCACAGTGTATTATTAACCAATAATCCTCCTTTTTTGAGTGAAAATATTGTTGTGACTGACAAGTTTCACCTATAATTATTGCATCTGTGTGCAATTCTATACAGTGGTATGCAAGTACCTCCTGCAAGCTCCCATATGTGGGTGCATTACTGACCTTTGCTCCTTTAACTTTGTACTTTTGAACAGATTGAAAGCTTTTGTACATTATTACACACAGAGCAAATCTGAGAAATCACTCAGACATATTTACTACATTTGGGTTGAAATAATGCTCATGTGAATCTCCTTAGTCTTTATCACCACATGAACAATCTCTCCTGGTCTAATCTACACTAATCTGTGTCTCCCAGCCATCAAGGGAGAGACCTGGTGGACCCATATGATCAGCTGTATTATTCCCCTACAGAATTACCACAGAAGATTTCACACAGCCAGGGGCGTATTTAACAGTGCCTAAAGTCACCTTCAAATACGATCCTTCTTCCAGCACATATCTCATTCGCTGCGGGGGTACAGCACAAGGCTGCATTGTTAATGTGCAAAAAAGGCCACACAGGACTCTGCTTCAAAAGTTACAGCTGTTTCACCCACAGGAGCTCAGGACACCCAGGTGTGGTGATCTGTGCTGTTTATTTACTTGACACGACCATGCCAAAGTTCCAGCAAGTGGTTTTAAATCATCACTGGGGCCCTTGACAGAGCTGAAGTAACCTGCTGTTATCAAATTGTGAGGTTGCAGACATCGTCGTAAGGAATCAGACATCTGAACCATTACAGTACCACAGATCATGGAAAAAGAAATGCTTCCCCCCCACCCCTCAGAAACAGCCCACGAAAGACAAACAGTCTGATCACTCCCATCTGTTTATAATGGACACCAAAAAAGAGAAGGAACCTGCAACATATCAGACAGTTACATGTATCATTTGGTCAGCTGTACCTGTTAACATTTTACAAGAGGAAGGCCATGAGTGGTCTTTCATTAGCACACTTCTGGTTTACACTGAAACCAGGGTGAAAGAGTGACTGTTCCTGTTTCAGTATAAGTCTCACTAATAAGCCACTAGTATTTCCTTAAACTGGCATTGAGGAGAAAGAATGAAAGCCAGAAGTCTTACATTAGTAAACATGCTCAAAACACTTTTTTCATTATTTACACCAATACAAGCGAGAATGGATTTCTATTAACTATCATGCGGTAATTCACACTGCTACGTAATCACACATCTGCAGGAAACTTCTCACCCCACCCTCCTTACCTTTCCTTGGAACCCTCCTCCACTGACAGACTTGGAATTCTCTTTCCTATGCCGTAAATCCTAGACACTGGCGAATGAGAGAGGCGCGGGTAAGGAGGAGAGATGAAGAGACAGCGATGATCTGCCAATCCAGCCTGGTGCTACTGTTCCCCTGCGCTCACACACACAACTGGCAAGAGACTGCTCCCCTGTGCCCAAGCACAGCCCATCAGAAAAGCTTGGGGGGGGGAGGGGGGGGGGGGAGGGCCGGGGGCGGG
>JAODJW010000036.1:15633346-15643883 GCA_026777045.1 Hyperopisus bebe | reverse complement strand
TCTGTTTGCTCATGCAAAATGAAATGCGATTAATATAGATTAAAAATGAATGATATTTAATCGTGATTAATCGAAATGAATCCACAGCAACCATGTGTTTGACAGCACTAGTTATTACTAAAATCTGAACAATGACTGAAACCTTTGTGAACAAAGACTGAAACATTTAGAATTAGATTAGTTGACAGTAATCCAGGAGAATGATTAATACACATTTCTGTAATCTCATCTCATGTTATTTCGTCCCTGTGCTAACTAGGAGGCCTCAGGCTAGCCACAATTCAGCACTAGATAAACAGTCATGAAAACATAATACTTTACAGGCATTCACTTAGTTGCTCTTACTGGACTGTTTTTGGTAAAGATAAAGTAAATCACAATTTTTATGACTTTTTCTGTTGTATGGTTACATTTTTAGCTTGGGTGTGCGGACTTGGACCTAGTACTGCAACAGGCATTGTTAAATAAAGATACTGCATGCAGTGACGGAAGCTTCAGTTTTCATTATTATCCATTTGGTCTTGGGGAAGATGATGGTGCAGGAGGTAGTGCTATTGTTTGGCAATGGAGGGTTGTAGGTTTGAGCCCTCATTCCTCTTGTCCCCATCAAAGTGTCCTTGAGCAAGACACTGAACCCCAAATTGCTCCCAGTGTGCAGGTTGGTGCCTTGCATGGCCTTTAGAGTGCTTTAGAGTTTAGATGCCACCAAATGTGAGTGTGAATGTGAGGCATAAAATGGTAAAGTGCTTTGGTACTTGTAAGAGTAGAAAAAAACACTATATAAATGCTGTACATTTACCATAATGCAAATCCATTTTTTATATCTAAAGTAATAATATAATTATAATAGCAGTTTACCCTAAACTGGCATTTCAAATTTATCACAATGAATAAGAAAATAAATATATTAAAACAATCCCTTAATTTCCTTAATAGAGTATGAAGTTGTTTTGCTTAAATTCATTTTACTTAGCTAATCCTTTTGAGGATGTTTCTGTTGTTATTATTGCATAGCTGTTAATTCCACATCTCTCTTTGGATCAACATGGAAATAGTTGCAGTAAGGATTGCTCTTTTAACATTGTGTTAAATTGTATCTCTGTAAAATGAATGAAAATTAAAAAAAATAAAACTTTCATAAATTATCTTTTCTATGTAATATATTACAGTAACTAGTAGCTGTCAGTTGATTTATATCATGCTACATTTGCCTTGGCAATATATATAATTTTTAAAGAGGATCAATGAAAATGTATAATTGATAAACCAACAGAACTAGGCTTCACAACAAAGTCAGCTATTAATCACATGACTATGCCACGATTAATTATCTGCAATTTTGAAAAATGCTATTTCCTAGTTTAATATTATTACCACTTAGATAAAGGAAATAAGATCTTAACTTGTAATGGAAAAGAACCCTCAAAAAGTACTGAAAAGCTTTAATGAATCTGTCATTTCAAATTTAAATTATTTTAGTCACGTAACATACTAATCATAATATCTTTTGATAATGCAAAGATCCATTTGGAGTTTTTTTTTTTTTTTTACATGCACCCTTGAAGTTCAAAGGTTCCTATGTTGAATGCCATGGTGATTTCATTTTGCAAATCAAAATGGTCTTTTTGTCCCCACAGCCAGAACAATGGTGCGAAATTACATTCTCTCGGACCTGATTGCTGCCATTCAGAACATGGGGAACATGGTGCAGGTTTGCAAGCTACTAATGACTAGTGACAGCATCCTCTGGCAGCTGGACAATTCAGAGGACTAGCTATGGAGGGAGGCCCTGGACCTGGACACCTGGCTGGGCAAATAGGACACCATAAATGCCCTTCTAAAGTCAGTCAAATTTGAAATCTGGCTGGTTGCAATGGATACCAACCAGCCACGTTTGGTGAAGAAGCTCCTGGACTGGCTGGACCAAGAGCTTGGACACCAAGAAGGTGGATGTCTGCTGGCTATCTTTGATTCCAGGTCTTAGAGGAATGTCTTATGAGGAGGGGTTAGCTGAGCTGAATCTGTTCAGCCTTGAGCAAAGGAGACCAAGGGGGGACATGATCCAGGTATATAACGTTCTAACAGGTCTGGATGCTGTTCAACCAAATAGTTGCTTCAATATTAGTTCAAATACCAGGACTTGTGGCCATAGGAGGAAATTAGCGAGAGAACATTTTAAACTGGATTTGAGGAAGCACTTCTTTACACAGCGTGTAGTTAGAGTATGGAATAGTCTTCCTGTTGGTTTAGTGCAAGCTAAAACCTTGGGTTCCTTTAAATCTTAGCAAGGTAAGATTTTATCAACTTTAACTTTATCAACTACTAGTTGAGTTCTCCCCAAATGAGCTTGATGGGCCGAATGGCCTCCTCTCGTTTGTAAATTTCTTATGTTCTTATGTTGTGCGTGTGACCTCTCACATGGCCTCCTTGGGGTAACACCACATAGTTAGTGGCCCCCAGGTAATTTGAGTTTGAGACCCCTAGACTAAATATACTATTTGGTATCAAACCGTGTCCGGTAGTATACTTGATATATTTGATATGGTATATTTGATGTTAAATAGTATATATCATAGCTAATAATAATAGGTGCAAAGATACGAATGATTATCTGTTTAAATCAAAAATAGTAAGACAAGTTCCCATGATCAAAACATTCCCCTCTTCCTGAAGATAAGTATCCCACACACCGATCACTGGATACGGTTTCAATCAAAAATAACAAGACAGGCGTCCTTGAACAGAATTAGTATCCCAGGACAAGAATTTTTAGAACAAGATAAGCATCTTGACTCCTCTCATGAGAAACAAGTTATTCGTTAGGAACAAGTTATATAAGTGATCAGTAAAAAACATGCTTATACAGTTCAACCTTGACACAATAATATTATGAGTGAATCATGGACGACGTATCTGAATCTCAGGATGAGTCCACACATGGTCAGTATCAATCCACACCTCAGTCACCTGATATGTATGTCTGCCAGGTGGAGTTGGAGGAGAGTAGTGGAGCTGAACAATTACATCTTCCAAAATCATCACAGTGACAGGGGGACATTCAACAAATTTCTTTAATTCTATGCTACGTGGGCGACGTGGCCATCTGTGAGTTCATCTTAATACACCCCCACACCAGCTCAAGCTCCTTTCCCACCAGAGGGGTTATACTCCATGTTATTCAAGCGAGATTTGGTGGCTGACAGTCAGTCCACTGAGGCCCCTGCCTTCGACTGCCACCCAATCTATCTTGTACCCGACCCCTACATTCCCTCCTTCAGGTGGTGGGCCCGCTGGAGGGCAGACCCATGTATTTATCTACAGACACGGTCCCCAGGTATTAGCCAGCGACCTCATCCCCCCAGGCCGGGTTACTTAGTCCAGGTGGGGTCACATGATTCATTATGCTGATCTTCATAGGAGGTCTATGTGAACCTCACTTTGTTTGACCACCCACCTAGGTACAATTTGCTTTGGGAGACCCTACAGGGACAATAGTCCTCAACAACATAGCTCCTAGGATCACAGAGGAACACAAACCCCTCCACCATGATAAGGTGGCAATACATGGAGGTGATTCATGACTTGCTCAAGTTTTCTTTATCACAGATCAACACTTACTGGAGCATAGCAAGCTGGGCCTACCTTTTCATTGTCTCTGAGGATGCCATGCTCTGAGTTACATAAGCTCTCCAGGAAAGATGTTCAAGGTCAGATTAGGTGACAATTGCAAAACAAAATATGTAATTATGAGTTTGTAATTCCTTCTCTTGACCGTTGATCATTCACATGTTCTTACACTGTTCTTAAAAAGTTACACAGTAGAAGGTGTTCAGTTAGTATGAATTAAGGCTCCAAATAAGATAATTGTCAAGTTAGAGACAGATAGCGTTAATCAGTGTTGGCTGGGATGTGCGCTGGTAGTGTGAGGCAGATTGGCTTATATCCTCAGTAACTGAGCCTGTAGGAGTGGTGCCAGCAGTTTGTCGTGGAGGTGCGTGATGTCAGAGTGAAGTCACCACTATTTAAAAGAACCGTGATGAGGACAGCACAGATGAGCTGGATGAGCAGACCTTCTAGGAGGAGATTACCAACCTGGCCTGCTTGCAACAGCTGGTCAACTACAACCAGAAGTAGGTACGCTGTGTGGAAGGTTAGAAAGCAGAGAGCCTTTGCCTGTTTACCAGTGAGCTGTGGTTATTGAACATGGAACAAAAAATAAACTGATGTTATGAGAACTCCTTGCTATACATTTTCTCTGGAATACTAGCGGTATTGTGAGACGTGCAGAAACTAAAGGCCCTTGAAAGTGGGAAGCTTTTCACCGATTATTGCTACATAGTGTCTCCTTGTTTATAACAATAGCCATCTGCCAGCAAGTCCTGTCCAGCATATGGTGTGGAAACCTCTCTTGTTGGAGGGACAGCAACAGGGCCTGGAAGCTACTGATGTCTGTGGTGTCTGTGGGCATTGGTTTACCGGATTGCTCCCAAGTCCAAGGTAAACTGAATGCAAAGTTCATTAAAAAAATCATACCCAAAAGAGTATGTTCATCATTATTGTGCACATTGAGAAGACTCTGGAGATCCCTGTTATCAAATTCCTGTTAAATTTGGCCTCCTACAGTACATGTGGTTCATCATTAGCTTGCTGGGAGATACACAACCATTCAAAAGTTTTTGCACATCACAGGTTTTTACCACTTTTCCATTTATTTCATAAACTGTACATTTTTATTTCTGTGCATTAGAAAGTTGAGTAAACTACTATAAAAAATATGCAAGTCAAATAAAACAAGTTTTTTTTTTATCATGGAAACAGTGCATTATTTAACAGTGCATGTCTGACATCCTATTAACTGGTTATGTGAGGATGGTATAGTTAAATTCTAGGTTGTCCTTAAAATGCACTAGTTAACAGAACACTATTTAATGTCCCTTGTAGAAAGAATTTTCTCCGCTGTTATAATTGCTAGAGGTGGTTAGTGTGATAAATCAAAGGTATGACATTTTCTTGCTAATAAAGGTACTCACAAGGTGAACATACTGTAAATACATTTGGTAGCAAAGTGTAGTGAGTAACATGCAAATGTAGAAAATCTCAGTGTGTGGAAAAATTTTTGACCAGTAGAGAATATTAGTATCAGTTTGCCTCTCGTAAACAGAACCAACCTTCACTGCTTTCTACACATGGTCTGGGTGGTTGGTAGGTCACGTTAATGAATAATTTTCTTTTATATATTTATGTATTTGTATGTATTTTTACATTTGAATTGATTTTTGTTTTTACAGTTGAAGGTGTACTGTATGTCTAACTGTTGTCTATGCCTCCTCTAGGTTTCTTTTGGTTTGAGTGTAAAGAAGGATGGGTCCAAGGCCTACAAAGTTACTTCCTGGACTGGTTGAACATCCTGGACATGATGGTTCTTAGTATGCACTTGGTCCCCTTTGTTCTCTGGATGGTGAACCTGCTGCAGCTGAATGACTGAACAGTAATATGATGTACTTCCCAACAGGCTAGGGACTGCTATAGACACAGTGGGAAATAGCAATTCATAGCTAAATATGTTATGCATTTAGTACTCTCTATATTGCTCATCTTGTAACACATGGTTCCCTGCACAATCATTCAAGAATCCCACTTTTTAATACTGTATGTTTGCTGTATATTTAAAGTTTCTTGTCTTGTGTGTGTGGTTCTCTAGCAAATGCCTAGTCAAATTCCTTGCAAATGTGACCTTACTTGACCAATAAAAACTGATTCTGATTCCGTAGGGTTACTTAGTCAAACCCTCCCCCCCTTCCCTTTCCTAACTAGCAGACTTCAATCTTGCCGCAAGTCAGTATTGGATAAACAGTTATGAAAAATGAATGGATGTATAATGTAAGAACTATCGGGTTGCCAGCAAGATCTGGAGAGCTGTTTATGCAATGGCCAGTCTTTTTGGCCCAGCCAATAAATGAGGACTAGTCATTGTGGCTCTGTGGAGAGAGAGGGGAGGTGGAAGTGATGTAGCACTTTGCAGTTCGCATTTTTATATAAGGTATGTCAGTGGCAGCCAAGGCTTTTTCTTTGGCCTTCCCTGGTATTTATAACTACTCACGTTGGCAGATTAGCCTGACATGTGGAATAGAATCACTACCTTTGTGACCTAGCAAACACTATACATATATAGTAATATTGTAACTGCAAATGTATTTTTACTTGATTAAATTAAGATTAACTGCTTGTCAAAGTGAAGGTCAAACCTGAAATCCTTTACTCTTTTGGCTAACCGCTGTCAGCTGGTTGATTGCAGCAAGACAAGACTGGCATCAGGAAGATCCGCATCTCACCTCAGAGATGCTGATAAAGTGAGTGCTGACCTACGTCCTGCTAGCACACTGCGGATCTCCATCGGGAAGATGACTGATGATGAGGTCAGAAAGAAGGACACACTCAGGTGTGAAGGTACAGTATGACATAGATATTGTTGACTCTACAAAGTAAAGCTGTTCCAATAATCTTCAAGATAAACATGAACTTAAAAGTAATATTTTCAGCAAATAATTAATACTGGCTATAAAACAATCAAGGAAATATGCTTAATTTTAATTTTATGCAGCTAAAGACATCAAGTCCATCCAAGACCATTCAGACACATTCTGTTGCTTAGCTGTCAATAATTAAGTTATATTAACTAGGGGTGTAACAATACATCGATTTGTATCGATATCGATTCAACGGCAAACGATCCGATGTTGAGTCTCCTGAAATTAGTACCTAGCAGACACTGTGTAAATGTGGTATTATTGATGGATGATAACATAATATTCTCCAAATGTTTGGCCTCCCTCTCTGGATGAAGGCAGCAGCTGTGGTTGCCTATTTGGAAACTGTGGATGCTATTGGAAAATGCGACACAAGACTGGTCTCAAGCAAAGCTTGCTCCATGCCCAGAACACCCCATACTGACTGGGCCTTTGTCTGGCAGTTATGGCAGAAAATCTGGCCATCAGAGGTCAGAGGTCATCATCTCTGAAATAGACTTTATGTTTGATGCAGTCACCTTCTTCACAGACAGTAAGCTTATGCTGGAAAGGATAAGTAAGCTTATGAAGAAAGGAGGCTTTATGTATATGTAAACAACTGAGTTTTAAGAATCAAATAAAGCACACTGCCACAACAGTGGAAATATGTAAACGCCAAAAACAATCCTGCAGGCACTGCAACACGGTCTATTCCAGCAGACCATCTAAGAAATACAACATGGTTCACTCGACTAGCATTCTTGTCTCAGCCTGAAGACATGCCACCTGCTGAGCAGACATTCGAATCCAGCAAAAGATTCTGAGATCCTATGATATGTGACGCCTGTAAGAAAAAAACACAGTGCCGCTCATCTTTAGTAAATATTCCAAAGAGCACCTACTTTAGTGCCCGATCCTCTCATTGATCAGAATGGGCTGTTGAGGGCTGGATGGCATCTTGCTGAAGCAGACTTAGAATTAAATCAAAAACATCATGGAACTACCCTCTTATGACATCACTGTCACAAGCAGACAAAATACCAGGGACGTCACTTTACTGAGGAAGCTGTCCGGCCTGCCACTTGCTAGATCAATGGGTGGGTGAGATGTGCGAACAGACTGATTTTTGAATGCATCGTATGCCAAAAGCTTAGAAAAAACTGTGAAGTTCAGAAAATGGCCAATCTGCCACTGAATGGGCTCAGCAAGAAGCCATCCTTCACTAATGTTAGCACTGATGTGTCTGGGCTCAGGTCTGTATCAGCACGCTGCATGAGGGGAGGCCATGCTGAGTGTAAGAGGTGCGTCACAGCTACAGGAAACACATTGAGGTCATTGAGTCCTTGGACTCTTCCTGCTTTGTAAATGTATCCAGAAGGTTTCTGGAGCTCCAAGGCCCACTGAAGCATAAACGTTCTTACAGGTGCACCGATTTCATTTGGGCCTCTAAAGACCTGGGAATTACCCAAGATGACTAAACTGTAAAGTGTTTTGAGTTGTATTGTTAAAAGGTGAAACCTTGTGGGTATCAGACGGGGAGTGTTTTGTTATCAGTGTATTTTTCTTTTCAGTTAAATGTGTTCCCTGTGAAAGCTTATTCCTTTGCTCCTATGGTGCCACTTCCTGTCATTTAGTAATTTGCAACAAAACATTTGTAAATGTGTCCTTATTCTTGATTTTATCAGTGGGAGTCCAGTATTGTTTTAATCAGGAACTTCTTCGACTTTGAAGGAATTGTTGGTTGTAATTTAAATTACAAATTACTGTAAGTATATTTTTAGTAATGAAAAGCATATTTTGAGTATATGTAATATAAATGTTTTTTCAGTACAAATGCTTTTTTGGAAAGAAAAGTAGCAGCCAGCTATTAACAGATATCACTGATTGTCACAAAGCACCAAAGCAGGGGTATCTTCTGAAAGGACTTGCAGTCTGTCGAGGGCCTGGGCTGGAAACCACTGACCATGACTGAGGTCCAGTGGTCAGTAGGGAATCTCAGAAGCAAGAGAAAAACGGTTAGAGAGAGAGCAAGAGGTGAATAATCCTTCTGTCACTTGAATGCAAGTAAACTTCTTTACACATCACCAATCAGTGCAGCACAGCAAATCAGTGCCTTCTGGGAGGTCATGTGACAATGCCATACCAGGTTCAAAGCTTGTTTGGATCTAATGGGCTTCCTGGTTACTTCTTTGCTACTGTGCAGCAATCTAAAGTGTGAAAGCTTTACAAAAATGGGGCAGTGGTGGCTTAATGGTTAGGGAAGTGTGCTTGTATTCAAAAGATTTCAGGTTCAAATCCCTAACCAGCAAAGCACCACTGAGGTACTCTAAACAAGATACTGCTCCCTGGGTGCTGAATTAGCTGCCCCCTGCTATGTGATGACATCACATATGGGTTAAATGCAGAGGACACATTTTGTTGTTGTGCACGGTCTGTCAACACTGATCTCTAAATTAAAAAGGGGGCTGATGTCTGCTTGGCTTACTTAGCATCCACTGATTCACACCTCAGAGATATTCACCGGTATGGCAAAGTGAAAACGGCCCAACTCCCCCCCCCCGCCGGACAAACAGCCATCACTTCATTATCAGGGTTACAGGTACGTTAATTTATGAAAAGCCTCCCTAAGGGAGAACTGCGGCCTGCTCTCAACGCTGGTCCTCTGACTGAAGTCAGGACAAACACTCTTATTCCCTTTCAGGTTGCAAGTTTGCTCCATGTTGGCACCCAATGATAACCTGGGGCCTGTACTACAAAGCTGGGTTACTGGCTTATCTGGGTAACTTGTCGGATTTAAGGTAGTCTGGGCAAAATGTAAGTGAACGAATATGAAGTCCATTTAAACTGTAGTACCTTAAATCCAACCAGTTACCCCCGATACGTTGCGTAGTACAGGCCACTGGTCTGAGAGCAATGGCAGTCTGGCTTTGGCAGGGGCTTCCTGACCCTCAAAATTCTGTGCATCACCTTGCCTCAATGTGGCAAGACCATTCACACCCTGGCTGCTACGGCTGAGGGGGGTGGGAGACCCCTCCCCAGGTAGCGTAGGATGCGTCTGGGGGGCTGAATGAATTGGTATTGATGGGCCGTGAAAGGCTGAATGGTAGCGACAGCCCGGCTGGGAGCCCCACCTCCCCGCTTGAGTTAAAGCCACTTGATCTGGAACTTGGCGATGCTGGGATATGTCAGTGAGCCATCCCTCAGAGCTGTCCATCATCAGGATGCTGTGACTGGTCAGCATGCTGCCTAACAGATCGTACATGGGGACAGCTACTGGTACCACCAAACTGAGCTCTTGCCCGCAAAATTCAAGGAACATCACCATACATCTCACACTCTCATACATCCTTGATTTGTACTCATTGTCGATGACCCTGACAGCACCAGGTCACACGGGAGGCAAGTGTACAGGGAGAGCGATAGATGAAGGCTGGTGGCTATGGCCCACACCGAGGCCTGTGGCGAGCGCTAAGCGGAGCGGGAGGACCTGAGCCTACTGGCGTCCAGCTGATGAGATGGTCCCAGCTCATCCCTTTAGAATGACACAACAGTCACAGCACTGAACACAGCCAGCATGCCAAATACACCCATCTCAACAGCCCACCACATACCCTTTGTCAAAAACTTCCAGGTCAATTGGGTGTGTGTAGATGGACAGGGAGGTGGTGCTGGTGGCGGCGTACTCAGCGGCATTCAACTCAATCACAGAATCATTCTGTGGGTCGGCGCCCTTATTTTATACAAATCCCAAAAAGCCTGCATTATCACTACAGTCCCAAAAGCCAGACTGGAGAGAATGGGGAAGAGAAGACAAAAGGAGGCTGGAAACACTTCATACCTCAGGAGAAGATCAACTGATAGGAACATGCAGGGGTGGAGGGGGGTGTGTCCTTATGCATAAGGGTATACGCCCTTTTTAAATCTAGCTGCACTGAAACTAAATTTGTGAAGCTAGCTCAGATAACAACTTTAGGTCCACTGTGTGTATTATAACAAAATATGATATGATCATCTAAGACAAAAATACAGGG
>JAODJW010000036.1:15617765-15633246 GCA_026777045.1 Hyperopisus bebe | reverse complement strand
TGTGGGTTAAATGCAGCCTTCGTGAAGTGAAACAGTGATAAAGGTCTTCTAAATGTGCAAGCGAAATTTAATATTTCGGTTGCATAATTAGATTGACAGAACTACGTCTTTTCCCCCTTCGAATCGAAGGAAAGAGCGGTGCGCGCTCCCGACAGGGGGTGCATTTCACGGCAGGGGTGCAGAATTCGGCACAACACCGGGCGTGACGCGTGTAGGCTATACAAGGTTTCCGTTAAGTCTGATGTTGCTTTTACGCTGTCTTGGTCTTGCACAGTGTCACAAAAAAATTGTTGTTGTTATTTACAATTTACCCTACGCCCCAACTTTTTTGGAATCAGGGTTCTATCTGTGCTCTCATAGACAGGAAGAGACCGAACAAGCTGGTCAGGAGCACTGGCTCTGTCCTGGGCTGGTCTTTGGACACCTTCAGGAGGCGGCTGAGAGGAGGATGCTGGCCAAATTTACATCCATTATGGTCAGTCCCAATCACCCCCTGCATGACAAAGTGAGGACATTACGAAGCTCCTTCAGCAACAGACTACTGCATCCAACATGCAAGGAGGAACGCTTCCGCAGGGCCATCATTCCATCTGCCATCAGACTTTATAACACCTCAGTCACCTAAAGTTCATAAGTTATGTCACTATTCTGTATACCGTGCAATACAACTATATTTATATTACTTGGTGCTGTATGTACGTGTATACTGTATGTATATGTATGTATGTGTAATTTGGTTCTGTGCAATATGTGTAATTGTGTGCACTAAATTTAAGTTATTGTATTTGTCACAGTATTTTTTTTTCTATTGCTTTTTATTTACTGGCTGTTGCAACAAGTAAATTTCCCCAGTTTAGGATCAATAAAGTGTTATCTTATCTTATGCTGAAAAGTAAAAAAATATATGTTTTGATCAGTGTGTTTGCATTCCCATGGCAGGATGTGGGCAGTTGGATAATAGAGCTGAGTACAGCTGTGAGGAGACTGCATTCAGAGATGGAGCAAATCCCCCAGAGACTCCTAGGGGGTCCCGGACTACAGCCGCTGACAGTGGGTATGATTTGATGCTGATGAGGTATATCATGGGGACCAAGAGCAACTTCCAGGGTTTTGACAACAGGATAGAGATTTGGGCCAGCTGTGCCCGTTTGCACATTACAGGTCCTGAAATTGTGGCAGCGGAGGGCGCCGGGGAGGGCAAGGGGGGAGACTCAGGAGGGGAGGACACGCTGAAAAGACACAAGATCCCATCTCCAGCCCACAGTGAAAGCTCTATCAACATGGGACCTGGCTCCCGGGGGGGGGGATGATTGTGAGGTAAACAGGACATAATCCCCTAGTTTGGTTTACAGTGAACTGATGTGTTAGAGCACAGTCCAGGAAAGCTACCACACTTAGAAGAATAGAATCCTATACAATGTCAGGTGTTCAACACAAATATGTACTGCACCTATCAAATGAGGGCCAGTTTCAATACAACTTTAGTGTGCTGCTGAATTTATCTGTCTTAAAGCCTCCTACCATAGAGTTTTCCGTTATGATTTTAAGCAAACTTTCTGAAGTAAAGAGATTACTTTGTCTTAGGAATGCTTAGACATAGTGGTTGCATTTTATTTATGCATTTCATAAAACCTGAGTGCAATCACTAATGATAAAGGATGTCTAGTTATCTTTCTGATAGTGTAACCTGGGTATATATAGTGTGAAACTGATGCAGAGGAGGCTCTTCAGGTCGGCAAGTGGGTGCAAAGCAGTCCCAGCCCATCCCTTAATTGCCAGGCGCCTGTGTTTTTTAATTAGAAGAGTTACTGTCTACTTACGAGGCCCCAGGGCACACACGCTGCAGGTTCCAGCCCGTGCCCAGGAGCAGCCCTGAGGGCATCACGGTGACTCATTACCAATGGTATGGAGATCCCAAGGGACCCAACCCTCTGTGGAGCTGGAACTAGCCATTTGTTTCCCTTTGAAGTGCAGAGAGGATTTCATTCACATTCTGACTTACTGACTCTGAGATGTTACCAGATCCTCCACATTAACACAGCCAGGTTTTATTTCACTAATGGACTTTTTCTCCATTGTCATCTGTTGTTCTTTTCAGATCTGTACACAATATCCATTTACACAAAACTATGAAGCTCAGCAAGGAAAGTACAGCTACATAGTATAGACAACAGCATACTTAAAAATTAAAGTAACGCTGATCAGCATGCAGAAATGATGTATAATACAGAGTAGTTAGGAGTTAGAAATAGGTCATGAAACTAAACCATTTTAGCACAGGACTCCAGACCCACATTTGTGGTGTAAGTTTGTTTCTTATACTGAAATCTTCTTGTATACTTGACTAAGATAGCGGACATGTCTTTTTTTGTGTCAACAAATACCGCCCTGTATGACTAGGCTGTGGAATGAGTTTGGTACATGTATATTCATTCAGGCGTATTGTTTCTGCTTGTAAGCAAGGTAAGATGGTTGGTGGTACAGATTAAGGCAATAAGTTAAATACAATAAATTAAATTATTGAATGAAAATATGAATTATGAAAACGTTGATTGGAAAATGAGTCATCTACTATTTTGGTCATAAGCTTTTAATGACATATGCATACAAACTGCTGCCAGAACCTGTAAATAAAAACTGAAACAAAAAACTGTGGCTAATGTAAATATTGCCAGTAAAATAAAGAAGTATACCAAAACCTCCAAGCTATACCACCCACCACCGGCAGAGACAGGTTAAGCCGGGTAATTATTTTATGAACCATGCCCCCCCCATTCTCATCTGAAGGGAGTTTGATAGCAGCCAATCACAAAGCAGCCATGTTCCCTGCTGGCTCCCCATTCGCTGTGTGATCCTCAGGCCTCGTCAAAGGTCTTCCCAGGTGGAGCAGGAGCATCAGAAGAGAGGCGACAGCCATGGTAATAGTGCTGAAAAGCTGAAAAGCAGGGCCAAGGCCTGACTCATTAGCCATATATGGATATATGCAGTGCATGCAGTATTATTCATCCTAAAACTCAAGCATGTTAAAGATAGAGGCTTATTCTCCATATGTGGTTTCAATAAAGCGTTAAATGAGTACAGCAGAACACACTGGACACTAACCATCATTGTGGAGCCATGGAGCTTCCAGGCAGACAGCAGGTGCGCATGGATCAGGGCTAAGCTGCAGGGCAGGTAAGCCTCAGTATCTGAGTGGTCTCTGCACCTGTACAATGGCCACCCAAGCTGTTAAACAAGGGCAGCCAGGCAAGTGCACAGCGAGGGATTGTGCCACACAGTAAACTCAGCAAGGAAAGTACATCCACATAGTATAGACAACAGTCTAATTCCGTGTTTCCCAATCCGGTCCTCAAAGGAGGGAGCAAAAACATCGACCGACTGAGTCCCCAAGTACTGGATTGGGAAACACTGGCCTAATTCAATCACCAGAAAAATAAAGTATTTTCACATATGGTAGCAAAAACATTTAATAAAATCATTTAATCCAGCAGTAGTACAAGCTGCTGCTTTGATTTAATAGTTAAAATCTTGGTATAGCAAAGTGCATAAACAGAGCTTCGCCGTATTTAATATGACCATTTAAAAGTATCCTGGTGTTAACTAGCACTTCAAATACATATATGCACTCCATAGTGAGTACTCAGAGGATGACATACCCTAAAAAACCACCGCAGTAAGAAATGTGACCCAGTTACCCAATAAGCCCCTTATTTAAGGTGCCTTATATTACCATCTGCTGTACCTTCATGTAAATATTTTGGTAGCGCTTATGACTTTTTCACCTGCTTGGATCTTTTTCAATAAAATCACATTTGTTTTGATGGAAATTTCCTTGTACATGTGACATGCTACTGTTTCAAATATACATTGTTGTGATAAACAAGATACGGTATGAAGTGAGACTGTGAAGTGTTTAATAGTAAATGTGAAAAAGCATTAAGTGGTAAGCTGAGAGCAAGTGTGTTATATAATCTCACTGTGCAACTGCAAAAGGACCGTCTACTAAAAGCTTCAGCATTAGGGCTGTTTCATCAACAGCTTTTGGAAACCCTGGAACTTGTGATGTATATCCAAGACATATCAACACTCAAAGAGCTCTAATCATCGAGGGCAGATTCTATCACAGAGGCTTTATCCACCCACTGGTGACCAGGCAGTGCATGCAGTTAGGGAGCAGGCTGTACTTGCCTCTGGTAAAATGTGCTGAGCACTGTGTGGTTGTCAGCTCCATGGAGCTTCCAGAGGCCCAGCTCAGCCAACAGGGACCCTGGCAGCAGCACCCCATCATGGACAAGCAGGCCAAGACTGTACCAGCCCTGGGGGTGATCAGAGGTCTAAATATGTAGATGTAGATTTGGGCATGGATAGCGGGCGATGAGTGGCTCAGCGTGCTAAACCCCGGCCTCAGCAAAAACAGTCACATGTCCATGGGCCCTTATGCAAGGCCCTAAACCCCCAGCTCCAGGGGGGCACACGCTGGCTGACCCTGTGCTGTGACCCCCGAGCTATGGAGAGAATGATGAGGGTAGGCAAAGAGAAGAATTCCAGTGCACTTGTGCAAATGGCAAATAAAGGATTTATTTATTTAAGGATGTATCCATACTAATCTTGTGGGAGTACCGTGTGTTTAGGGGGGCAGGGGGTTCAGGGCTGATTTAGTCCCTACCAATGGTGAAATCCAAAATATGCTTTTGCTTAAATAAACAATAAAATTGGTCAGTAAACCAGGACCGCTGGATTCAAGCTGAGGGGACCTGGTATCTGTGGAGCTGCAGGAGCAGCCATACCTGTGGGTGGCTCTTGAGCGCCGCCCTTTTGTACAGGTGAGCAGCTGCGGTCACATCTCTTTGCCTTTGCGCGTGGCCATCGTACATCAGGTCGCCCATCTTTAACAGGGCTGAGGAAAGCAGGAGACGACGTGAGAGCATGACAGGACAAACCCTCACAAAGGCATATATGTATAGCCAGATTTAGCATGCTAACGTTGGAATATACCATAAGGTGCAGGTTCCTGAGCTTGAATGGAAAGGTTGTAGTATCGCCACATGCACTCTGTCACAAAGTCTTCATCCAAGAAGCTTCCCTGTACAATCAGGATATACCTATTTCTATAATATTACAACTGACATTCAATCAACACAAAACATAATAATATAGAAGAGTACGGTTTGTTACACAATGGACCCTGTAAAAGAAACAAATTCACTGTATGGTTTTAGGATGACAAAAGCGTTGTTTTTTAAACATTTTTTTTAAACTCACAGGATTGTGCTCGCAGAGATAAGCCACATTGAACTGGGCTGTCGCAAAGCCCGATTCGGCAGCCATCAGGAACCAGACAAGTGCAGAGGGCCTGGGAGGGGAGCCAGTTATACCCTTAGTCTCTGTTCATTGCTTGCTCTATTCCAAGCCATTTACACTCACTTTAGAATGAGTGCATTTTACAGGGTATGGATTTAGCAAACTGGACAGTTTTACTTTAAGACACAATAATAAGAGTAATAACAGTTATGTAACTGTAGCACATTCTCTCACTGATATCTTTAAGGGATTTCTGTAATCTCTAGAAACACCAGTAAAAGAAGATCTGCGGCGGTTAATTAGCTGCAGTGTTTCTATGGCAGTGTTTCTCCTAAGTCCTCAGGGACCTGCAGCATTCCATGTTTCTGCTGCCTCCCAACTCCTGGTAGCAAAAAAGTGGGCTGTCTGGCAGGGAGCTGGGAGGCAGTAAAAACGCGGACCGTCTGGGGGTCCCGAGGATCTGGTTGAGAAACATTGTTCCAAGCTGAGCATGGAAAGATGAATCAGTTCCAGTTACCAATCCTGACGGAGGTAAGCATCCAGGGCCGTCCTCAGCACTGTCCCCAGGTACCCATTCTGCTCAGCTACCCACTTTGCCCACCTGACATTGGAGAAAGCATTTTGTCAGAGCTTTACAGGAAATGCTTTCACTCCTTATAAAATGATTAGCAATTTATAATGACAGATCAAAGGCACAGTTTAACAGACAGACAGGTAAAGATGACTCTGAGTCACTTCTTACAGCACTGCATTCACTGGGAGCCTGTTGACCTGACCGGGAATCCCTCTGATCCACACCTCAGCCAACTGGATTGCACCGTCAATGCTTCTCCTCTCGGCAGACTTTAAGTAGTAAGTGTATGCTGTGAACTGCAGTGGGGCAAGGCAAAATGAATAGATCTGTATCGCAGTCCACAGTCAGAACAGACAAGAAAAACAATTACAGACTGAATGCTCCAGTGACTCAGGACTGCCCTTGTGTTATGAGAATTTTCTATAACTTTGATAAAACAGAATGACCGATGTGGACAATTTTGATGAAGGAGCAGTCCAACCGCCCTATTAAAGCCAGTGGGATGCAACTGAGGATTGCTGACCTTGTCAGGCAGTTTTCCGGGATAATGACCATGGGAATACATGACCCCAAGGTTCATGGCAGCTTCAGGGCTTCCCAGGGCATCGGCCCGCTCCCACAGCTCCACCGCTCTAGCATAGTCCTTCTCGTAGTGCTCGTAGTACCAGCCGAGGGCGTTGATGGCTGCCACAAAGTCCTCCGAGAGATTTCACTTAAACTTAGCATCACATGACCCAGGCCAAATGTCACTGCTTAATCAGGGGCTTGTTTCACAAAGCAGGATTTCTTGCTTAACCAGATAACTTGTCAGATTTAAGGTAGTCTGGGCTAAATAGACTTTATTTTCATCCACTTACTTTTGGCCCAGGCTACCTTAAATCCTACAAGTTATCCAGCAATCCTGCTTTGTGAAACAGGCCCCAGCTATAGTACTATAGTCAACATAGGGAAGCATGTAATTGTCCTTTACAAAACTCTGTTGATTATATTTAAGATGTTCAATATTAATTTACAATAAGGCTTACTTTTACCACTTATACATGGCAGCAACTCATTAAAAATAATTTTAAAACTGAAATCATTTGTTTATAGTCATCTATTGCTTATTTACAAATCGTTACAACTTAATTAATAACCTCGTTATAAACTATTGACAAACCCTTGATAAGCCTTGTAAAGTGGTACCAGATATTCTATTTTTGGATATTCTAATGTTAGATGTAATTAGTCATATAAATGACATACTTTGTAATGAATATAAAATATAATCATTTTAGTCTGCATAATCTTGTACTAGTACAATGACAATAAGGTTTTGTATCTCTTGAATCGGATTTTTTTCTCACTAGCTTGTGAGATGCATGGTAATTTCAAAAAGCAAAGCTCCAGAAATGCACTAGTTGTGAAGTAGAATATTTAAATATAATCACACTCTTGCAATTACATTTGCCCTTGACAAGGTACCCAAGGGTTTAGATTGATGGAATGCATGAATTAAATATGTGACATGCGTCTGCTCCAACTTGCAATATGATTAAAGAAAAACAAACTCTCGTATTTTTATATGGCCAAACAGTTCATAATCCATGTTTTCAGCTCAGCATGATAAGATAAGAAAGGGGTGGCCAAGGGGTGGCCAAAGGTGACCATGCCCCCCCATAAATACATGGCCACCGCAGTTGCCACCCCTCACCAAATAAGAAGAACGAGATATAGAGCATTTAATTCTGTTAGCCAGCCCGACTTGTACAGTAGGTGAGTCGACAGTGGCGTGTCTTCAACTGAATCACAAAGAGATCAATGGATAAGCCTCATGACTGGCAAATGCCCGAACTCTCCCACTGCACCTCAGCCCGATTGGCTAAATATTAAATATTACCCCATTGCCACCCTAGTCTGTCCACCCCTCTCAACAAGGTCTAGCTACGCCCCTGGACCAGGAGCATCGCTTTTACCCGTTCAGCTGCCTTCTTCAGAAAGCTCACTGCCCTGGGGATGTCCTGCTTCACTCCTTGCCCCTACAGACAAATATTCCATCCACAATTCATTAGTGACTTAGAAGTGGCTCTGTGTCTCCTTTTCTCTAAGCTGAGGAGCACAGGGGCCGTTGGCACCACACGTAGGGAACCTCACCTTCAGAAGCACGACGGCGTAGTCGTACATGGACACTGGGTCTTCCAGCTGTACCGCCCCCCGCTCGTAGTGCTTCACGGCGGCCTGAAGGTTGGAGGACACGCCCTGCTGGCCCCAGAACAGCATCCGGCCCACTGCTTGCTGCAGTCAGGGAATTGATATCTTCCAGAAACAGCGTACTGCTGATGCTGACTCAGCCTGTACTGCAGCCTGCCAAACTCACTGTGTCAATGGTTGTTTATTTCAGCAAGTTACCTTATAAACAGTCAGTGAACATGTTCCAAAAGATGGCATAAATATTACTTGAGTGATTTTAACCATTATTTAAAATAAATTGTAGCTGTTGCTTATCAAGTGGGGACCCAGGTAAAATAAACCAGTCATTGGGTCAGCCTCATCCTTATACAATGCATTAAAAGTCAAAGTAACTAAAACATAATTCACATCATTAGATTTATTCTCTTGGGTTTATTCTACAGCAATGTTGCCAACTTTCTGGCCAAGCAAACGTATTAAAGTCTCTTCTCTATCTCTAGCATACATGATAAACAGAGTGAGCCGACATCAGTACCTCCGCCTCTGCTACTCCTTTGCGTGCCTGGTGTTTGAGCCACAGAAAGAGGTCATCGTGTTCGCTCGTCTGGAGCTTCAGCATGTCCTCATTGCTCAGGTGAATCGACTCCACAAATTTCTGCAGGGGAGAAGCAATAAATAACATTTGGTAAGATCTCTGGTTTTCTGTTTTGTATCTCCTAAATGCAAATTGGACCACCACAACACAAAGATGGGAAAAAAGGCAAAACATTCTTATCATGAGAAATCATCAGTCCAGGCTCAGTTAAATATAAAATAAAGATCTCTGCAGAATCTTATAGAAATCTCCACCATAAGTGTCTGGGAACAAGAAGTGGATTTTCCAGACTCTCACTTGACATGTCCACTTTCTAATATAAAATCTTATTTGTGCCTTCATATTGTAATGTTATTTCATTCTCAAATAAATTCAAAAGTAATTGAGACAACTTATATATTTTTCCATAAAGTTTTCCAATACTGTTTTAGGCAAAAATAAAACAATCTTTTTGGAATAATCCATAGTCTCAGGAGTTGATAAAACTGTTTGATCCAAAAAAAGGGATATAAATCTTAATGATCTACCGCAGAGGTAATTCCACAGACGGAGCCCCACCTGCTTCGCTGAGGGGTTCTGCCTGTCCAGTGAAGTCTGAGCAGCTATGTTGGAGTAGTAGGCATATGCAAGGGGTGCGTCTGGAGGGACGTCCTGCTCTCCCAGGTGATGCAGGTGACCGAGCTGCAGCAGCGCCAGTCTCCAATCTTGCTGCGCGGCCAAGAGGCTCAGCAGCCTGGCCTGTGTGTGAATAACCATCCACGCGTGGAGAGTGAAAAGCCAGTAGGCCAGCAAAGCTCTCCAAGCCCAATTTGCAACTTTGTGCTCTTGGGGACTTTATATTACGCTTTTTCCTCCTAGATCCAAAAATAGGATAATAGCTAAAAAAATATCCAAGAGGCTCAATTGAAACAGATCCTACTCTTGTGAAGATCTTAACCTAAAGTGATTCATTTAATCATTCAATCAGCATAAAACTGTAGCAGCTAAGAGCAGAATGATGCTGATTCTTAAACATCCTACTTTAAGGTATTTTCATATATACGAATGATGAATGTTCTTCAATGTTCTACACTTACAGATCAATGTTATTTCATACAGTTATTGTGTTGGGTGTATACACCCATGAAATGGTATGTACACAAACACAGTCACCTTCTTGGGTTGCCTCTTGACACCAAGACCACTGTTGTAGAGCACTGATGATAAGTACAGGGCTCTCATGTCACCCAGACAGCCAGCCTGTAGCAGAAGGGGCATGACCCCTCTGACATTCAAAGCTGGCCTTTCCTGGGTCAGTTTGCGAAGAGCTCTGGAGTAAAGCAGCTTACCCACTGATTTCAGCGTAAGTTTTTCTGCCCCTAAACAAACAATAAAAAGAAAACCACATTCTAATCTAAAATGTGGAGAAGCCTTTCATTGCGATCTGGGGGAAGGTGCGGTTGGACATCAAACCTGGCTCACTTACAGCCACGTAAAAAATGAAGAGGCCACTCTATATTTTTAAACAAATCTGCATTTTGAAATCCTGGTTTAATCAAGGTTCTGCTGGCCAAATGTTGCACTTAGCAGCAGGCTACTTCCAGGTGCCAAATTTCCAAGACAGCAGTACACAAGAATAAGGTGAAGCGGGAGACACTGGGAATGTTCAGAAACCAGCCAGGTAGATTGCAGTAGCGACGTTCTAATGCCAGAGATGACGGTAACTTATCCGACAGTCACTCATGAATCAGAGCATGACATCAAGTGAGCTTCAAAAGGAATAGGAAACATTAAGTGCAGGTGTGAAGTGCACTGCTAGGACAGTTCATGTCAGGCTCCTAGAAGCAGTATTGAAGAACCAGGCTGCAGTTTGCTGTGTGTGTGTGCGTGTGTGTGTGTTTGTGTGTGTGTGTATATATATATATATATATTTATTTTGTGCCATGGTCTCAATTTTTTCTACGGCTCTATGTAAATAGAATGTAAAAAAACTCTTTGATTTGTATCCCAGTATATTTCCAGAGCTATTTGTTATTTAGTTGTCAGTGTTTCTGCTAAATACACAAATGCCCCTCGTTAAATGCACAAATATTTAACTGTGGGACAAGTGTGGTTATTTTGCTACTAGTCAAATATTTCCACCGGTTAGCTAACTGTCTATTCAACTAATTACCACTATAACTTGGTAAAGAACTTCTTGCCGATAATAGTCTCTGTGAAGTTTACAACTTAAAAGTTGATAACGCAGGCCTTTAAAAAAAGACAGCACTAAAAGCTCATTGTGATCTCTACACTCAAACCACTTGCCGAGGTGGTCTGAGATGCATTTGAAGTTTGATATTGTAAATGCTAATGCGTCCACGGAGACTTTGCAGTGCTTCTTGAGCAAACAGCATGGTTGACAAGCTCATGAGGTGACATATGGTACGCCAGATTGGATCTGGGCCCAGTTGGACACCCAACCACACCTTCCCACAGATCGCAGTGGGAAATACTTGGGGAAATCTGAGTGATGGATTAGAGAGGAGCAAGTAAAATCTTGGTAATATAAAGCAATATGAAATGAAATTACGTGAAATTAAATGATAATAAAATGAAATGAATTGTGTGACCATGTTTGGTGGCTAGAATCTGTGCAAGTCGGACAGCAGGGCGTCTCTGGGAGGTGGGTGGTGCTTCCCACAGCTCACAATGTGACATTTCAGGTGGGGGGATTTCTCGGAATGCCCAAATACTGTAGGTATCCATAACTCTTGCTGAATAAACAGGGAAGATAAGGACAAATAACTTACCAGTGATAAATGATAAATGATTTGTGCAGATTCAGCTGTAAGCTTTAAGCCTGGGCAGTCAACCTTACAGTCTAAAGCCAACACTATTTTGTTTCAAATATAACAGCCCACTTGACATATTATTTGAACTTTAGTGCCACCTGGTGAACTTATACATTAGTCAGTTTTATTTGGTGTTCTACCATCTTGTTGAAAATAATACACAGTGTTAATTCTGGGAGAAAAAAGTAAGACACAGATTAAATGGTCTATCACACTTACACAGACTTACCAGAATGTCTGACTTTCTGTGAGTATCTTGTCATTTTCATATAAAGCTCTCTCTGAAACAGCTGACAAGACTCAAACCATCCTGTCAGATTCATTTCCCTTATCAGTTCTGGAACAACAATCTTTGACTACAATGACAAGCAGAGAAACAGATATGTTATGCTTGAGGGGAAAGCTTAGAATAGAGCTCATTTAGTTCCATTAATATGTAAGGAGTTTGCGTGTTACCCCCCTGTTTGCATGGCTTTCTTCCTGCTTGTCTGGTTTCACCACCCAAACAAACTATGTATTGATGCCTCTAAACTTCCTATTGTGGGAAATTGAGTGTATGAATGTCTCAGGAGTCTATTGTTAACATCCCATCCAGGGTGCCCCTTGTCTCATGCTTTATGCTTCCTGAAATAGGGCTCCAGCTCACTGTGATGCTGCAGTGGACAAGTGATTATAGAATAAAGGAAATGCAAAGTACATCACTCACCAATGAAATTACTCTGTTGCGATAGTACAGAGATGGTCCAAAGAAGCCTTCAATGCCTTTCACAAAATGACTTCCTCCCAAGATGAAATGACCATCTGTATCATCCAGGTGCAAAGCTTGTTTGAACCTGCCCAGGAAATTCAGTGCAGAAGATCAATCCTGCTTCCCAGCATGAACCAGCTGTGGAGCTTTGGTTATAAATGACAAGCCCTTGCTCACCTGTGCTCAGCAGAATACACGGAGTGCTGTTCCCCATCTACGCAGACCATGACCACATCAACCTGTAGGGAGAGAAAATACTAATCACAAGGCCACACACCACCAAGGGGGGGGGGGGGACTGAAAGCCACAACACTCACCGATTTCCCATGGATCGCCACTTGGACGCAACACCACCTGCCCAGGGGCATTTGAAAGTTGACCAGAAAGGCTACAGAGTTCCCATCTTCCCCAGTCACCTGGATATGGATCTGGCCTGAGGACAATCAGCATGGACCGTGTCTCATGACAAAGCTTATGGAGCCAAAGAGGACATACTGTAAACCGAACAGGACATATTTCCTTGAGCATATATTTTTTTGGACCTACCGGAGCTTGTAAGAAAAATGGCGGGGGTGGAATAGTTCTTCTGATAGTCCACATGATGCAGCACTCCACACAGATGCTGCTTGCAGTGCTGGGTAAGGAATAGCCAGATGGAAATCGTACACCTGCAAACAAGACACGATGCACAGGAATGTTGCAGAGATCACTCTCAACAAAACTATCGCAAAAAACCCCCTAGATTCTATTAAGACTTACGGATTTTACTGCTCAGATCATGGTGCATCTTACCAAGGAGAGGAAATAGTTTTCAACCTCAGCTGTTCTAAGACCTTGTTTCTGTAATGATGCAGAGCTCTGGTGATGCCAAAGTTCTCTCCAGTGGATGCAAACAGAGAGGAGAAGAAATGGGCCACCTCTAAGAAGAAGAAATGCTTTTTATGGAATGTCCATCCATCCAGCCATTGTCCAACCCGCGTATCCTACTGGGTCGCGGTTTATGGAATGTCATTAGTTGAAATTTTAAGGATCTAAAGTAAATTATATTTAACGATGTACAGTAAATTTTCCTTTAAAGACAGACAGGCAGATAGATAGATAGATAGATAGATAGATAGATAGATAGATAGATAGATAGATAACCTGCTATCAATTTTTAAGGATACCTTGTTCTTCTGGACATTGAGGAACAGAGTTTCTGTGAATACGCCACAGCAAATCCTTATCCCAGCGCGGGCAGAGTTGGTGCTCTTTAAATGGACGGCTGAATGGGGGTAGAGGCTGTAGCTGCACAAAGTCACGGGCCAGGCTGGTCTGGTAAGAGCTCTGAGTTCCAAGCCCAATGATCCAGGCCCGCATCGTGATATCAAACAGCCAATCTGCATCGAGCATAAGCCAGTCTGCTTGGTACACCACGCTGTCAGGGAACTGGAGGGTCAGAGCTCGAATTCTGCTCAAGCCTGGCTCACAGGACCAGTGTCTCTGGAATACTGGAGCGGCAGTTGTGGTATCAGTTGACACGAGTGCCTCCAAATGCACTACTGCAGACACAGAGCAGGAGTACTGGACCCGTAACAGATACTCAGACACTGGTTCATGTGGTGGATTCAGAAACTCCACCTTGTTAAGGAGAGGAGGGTGGATGGATTCAGTGGCGTTCTGCATTCATTTGAAAGGACAGGGAAAAAAAACACATATCTGAAATATGCAGCAAAAAACCGACAATAAAAATGCTGAGTGTAATGCCTCCTTTAGACTTAACTCAAAATAAATGTGAACTCACCAAAACAGCGAAATATAGCAGTGGCAAAATACATCTATCCTTTATCCGCGACATTTTCTCGAAAAGATTAATACCTTTGAATCCCTTCAGCGCCCCATGAAACTATTTATCTACACAGTATTACTGTACTGTCTAGATTTTCGCAAACAGAAATAAGCAAAAACCCACCGACGGTTAATCACTAAAAAATAGGCTCACAGCTTCAAACTAGAAACAAAACATATGATACCGAACAGCAGTAATGAAGCAAACAAAAAACCTAGGCCTATATATTTTTTAACAATCCGAGTAGCTTTCAATTGTCAA
Source organism: Hyperopisus bebe (assembly GCA_026777045.1). Classification (NCBI taxonomy): domain Eukaryota; kingdom Metazoa; phylum Chordata; class Actinopteri; order Osteoglossiformes; family Mormyridae; genus Hyperopisus; species Hyperopisus bebe. The sequence continues at coordinate 15,618,957 of JAODJW010000036.1, read as the reverse complement.
AAAGACTAAACTTTTTCATATTGAAACGATCCATTAACATTTTTGTTTACTTATCGGCTCATAACGTGATCCATCAAACGGCATCCTTCGACGTTGTGTTAGGAGTGATCAAGCAGCTAACATCTATACAGAACTGCAGAATATCAATATTATATAGATTCACGCTAGAATATATTTCTGGATTAGTCGTGTTAAAGGTGGTTACTGAAGCAAACCCGGAATAATATCCTGCTTGAATCTCCAGACTGGTAGGTAAGGTAAATAGAGTAATGCATACAAAACTCCACCCGCCTTTTACACACAGTAACCAATTCTTAATATATAAATGTTATTTCTTTATTTCACATTACTAGATTTCCATTGCCACTTCTCATTGTGAAGCAGCACTTGCTACAGTTGGTGTCTAAATTAAGTAGCCAATATTAGAAATTCAACACCGTTTTTAAACACATCTAAACATTCGTTACTCTAGGCCTATATACTATATTTAGGCGAGTGCTGCGCATAAATTTAAGAATTATAATTAAAGATCCTGTCGCGCAAGTATTTTCAAGCACTGACAGCAGTTTGTCTGATGGCGGCGCAGTGCTAAGCGCGGTGGTCTCATACCTATGAAGATCAGAAATCCAGCTCTGTAATAGATGTGCGAATTTCGCACGTTATAATGGATAATTAAAAACAAATGTATGGATAATAGACTCATGCTCTGAAATACTTAAGGAAACAACTAATTAAGGGTTTTATACGGTTTCAAATAATCTAGACAACAAATTAATAAGTACCAATGCATAAAGACCTCCATCCAGGGGCGTAGCTAACAATTCTGGACCCTTTGATAAAACTTCACCTCGGGCCCCGAGGGTGTGTTCAGGGTTGCCAACTGTCACGCATCCGGTATGACACTCACGCAAGCAATCTTATTGCAAATCTATATTATTCCATTATAAACCTAAAATTAGCTACCTCAAAAGCGTTGGGATAGTTTGTAAATCCTACACACTATTTACAAGGCATTAAACTCTTACATACATGTAGATGTGAAGGAGACAACTAATTAAAGATTTTATACGGATACAAATAATCAGAGCAACAACGCAATATGTACCAGGAGGAGAAGACCTCCAACCAGGGGCGAAACCATGGTTCGAATTACGGGGGGTACTGTACCCCCCCCCCCCCCCCCCCCCCCCAC